>CATIWQ010789937.1:0-14919 GCA_949673415.1 Euphorbia schlechtendalii
AATAAACTAAACTCTTCTTCGTGAAAATGAGGTTTTTGTTCATCGAACTAATTTAATTTTCACAATTAAATTGAAAAAAAATATATATACCTAACGTTTTACACTCATAATCCAGTTTGTGTAAATGCCATATCTAACCATCTCACAGTTTATGCTTAATTTTTTTTTTTTTTTGATAATAGTTTATGCCTAAAATTACTATCAACGGTAATTCTATACAGCTTGTTTGATACTCATTTACACTTTCCAATATTCACCATCCATCTTTGATTAGTTAGATCTCCGCCATAAGATGAAAACAAAATGGATGATGAAGATTGCATTTTGTCAACGGGTGTCAAACAACTGATGTCAATATAGAATTGTTGAATTGTTGTTTTATCAAAGCTGACAATTAGATTCTAAGTCTGTTTTACTAAAGCCATTATCTAACCCAGGGGAGAGCATTGATCGGTTCGGTCCAAGAACCGAACCGAACTAAATAAACCAAGAACCAAATAACTAAAATTTTAGGAACCAAATACCGAACCGAATAGAATTAGGTTCGGTCCGGACCGAACCTAAATATTTCAGTTAGGTCCGGTTCGGTTTTGTAAAAAATCAAATTATAAGATAAAATAATCAATTCCAATGAAAAAATTCTAAAATATGAATTAATTAAACTAGTAATATAAATTCAATCAATAAACAATCTATATTTCTATAGACCGAAACGAATGGTTAAATGCAACAAATCAAACCACATTCAAGAATTAGTATCCACTGCCAAGTTTGCTTTCTAGATATCATCTAATGTTAATTTCAAAATATAATATAAGAATCAAATGCAACCATCCAATGAAATTTAAGAGCATCATCCCATAAATTAATAAATCACATAAACTAAAAGTAATTATCCAAAAATAAATTGACAAATCATTGTACCTGCACTAAAATTAAATTAATTTGTATATGATTTTAATTCGGTTCGGTTCTCGGTTTATTTGAGTTTTTTCTCAAAAATCGAGAACCGAACCAAAAACTAAACTATTCACATATATGGACCAAGAACTGAATCAAATTAGTTTGATTCAGTTCGGTCCGATCTAGTTCTCCGATTCGATTCGGTTTTTTTTTATCTTTTGCTCTCCCCTAATTTAACCCATGGCTTTTATAAGTCCGTTTAACCGTTCCATGAAAAACTCGCTTGCTAAAACAATTTAAATGTTTGGCGAAAGCAATAGAGCAACCGAAATTGAAATCAAGATCAAAATCAAATCCACTCCACCAGCAGGAGAAACCGAGGAGGGAGAGGGACATCTCCTCCGCCATTTTTATCATTTCTTCAAGCAAACTCTTCTCCCTCTCTCATTTCATCTCTTTATCACTGCTTTTTGTTGTTCCCACTATTATTTATGACCATACCTCTTTCATTCACTATTCCCTCTCAATCTTCCTTACCTTCTTTGGTACTTTCACTCTCTTGGTTCCGCTGATCGCTGATTACAATGGATCTTTTCGTCTTTGTTCTTCTTATTTGACTTTGGTTCTTTACTGATTTCTGCAGTTTTCTGGATCCCTAATATGGTCGTATCCGCTCCAATTACGCCTGGACAGGTTCGGCATTGCTTGCCAATTCTTGTTGCTCGTATTTCCTGACGATTCTGTTGTATTCTCGCTGTTGATGATTTGAAATAAAGATAATCAGCATTTTGTTGATTACAGCATGTAATGAATTTGTCGATTTTCGTATACAAATATGGTGTTCATTTTAAGTTTAAGAACCTACATGATCTTGGACTCAATATTTCTAATTTCTTCAAGTTATACTGTTCGGTACAGAGACATCAGCAACAATATTTAATTTCTCTTTTCTTCTCATTTTCAGATAATTGATATAAATATTTTGCTAAGTGTGTGAACAATGGATGGAAAATATATTATTCGTTACTACTACAAATAAGTTAAATATATTAATATTTTTGGTTTCCAATAAGTTTAAGTTAAAAGGCTTGGGATGATGTTTGTTGGAAAATAAGCTAAAACTGCTATTGCATGACATAGTTTAGGTTTGAATTGATGAAGTCCAACGAATAGGCTATAAACAAACAGAGCTTAGTCGCTAGGATAGGACATTGTTATATTCTAAACACCAGGAGTGATGAATTTGGGCTTGTCAAGAATTTGGAGTGGGAATACGAGCTGGAATGCAGTTTAGTTTTGAAGTTGTTTGAAGGCATTTTTTATCTGATATCTTTGTCTTGCTATAGTTTTAAAATAAATCTGGTGATTCAATAAAGGTGTAACATGGTTTTCTCGGTGAATTGCCTGGTGATACTAGATATTTAGTGAAGCAAACTAGTTTTAGTGAGTTGTTATGTTCATAACAGGCTTGCAGTATACCACTGGTTCGCATTTCTAATCGTAGCGAGCACCAGACAGGATTGAGTTAAGGTTAAAAATGTTTACGGAACGGCAATAATACATGAATATCAGACTATTAGTTCATTTTTTGTGTTTTCACTATAGAAAGAGGAAGGGAGGAAGATCCTTATTAGCATTGATCAGGTGTCGCATGGGAAAATTTAAATATTAATGATTGTTTTACTATGACAGTATGACGAGGAAAGGCTGGGAGCTATTTTTTAGTTATTTTTGTGTCTTTTTTGTTTTGTACCTTTTTCATTTTTCATCTAACCAACTGAGAAAAGGAAATGTTATCTTTTATTGTGATTTTTTCTTAATGTGTCACTAAATGCTACTAGAAATTTAATTTTTGATGTCTGTGACTAGAAGTTCATGAAGTTTTGACACCTATATATAATGATTTCTATTTATACCGAGTGTATGTGCACCCTTTTAAGAATGATTTTTTCTACTGTCAAAGAATTTGTCTCATTCCTCGAGGAGATATTACTAGTTCGATGGAAGATCTTTGTGATAATGGAAGCTTATCTGTTCAGTTATTTTTAGTTTTTATATCACATATTGAGGAGAAATTCAAGAATTTCCTTGCTTTTTCTTCATTTTCTTTTTTCTTTAGTTGTTGCAAGAATTGGTTCAGTTTGTCATAGATTTTTGTTAGCAATCAATAACTGTTGTAAGCTTATGGTTAATCTTGATGGTTTATCTTTTTACATTGTGCTACTGATATTGTTCAACTCTTCCAACATGGCTATGGCCTATGTTTATATTGTCTAAATTTTTAGTGCTCTCTTCATTTGCTTATCCTACTTTCTATTGTTGTTAATGACATTTCTTATGGAGCCTTCTTGTTAAATACCAGGTGTCCTTTTTGCTTGGAGTTATCCCAGTTGTTGTTGCATGGGCATATTCAGAATTCTTAGAGTACAAGAAATCTACGTCTACCAAAGTGTAAGTGTATTACTTCTTCCTTTATAGGACTTATATGGACAGATTAGGCTTCATAAAATGATACCAACACATGCGAAGCATTGCAAAGATTTAACCTAATATATATGAAGCCTTTTGTATCTATGTAGTTTTCTTTCTGCTTGATTTCAAGCTTATAACCGGCCCATGATAATCAGAGCATATGAAATTATGGTTCATGCAACGAATAAGCATCAATAGTTTCCTTACTTGGATAGGATTGGTGATTCTTTAGAAAATCAGAAAGAGGAGACTTGTTGCCTTATTTGGTGAATCTTTTATTGCTCCAATTTTTTAATGCACCCAAACACCAGATGCGTTTGATTTGGAGAGGTAGTGGTGTAAGTTGTCAATGGGAAGGAGAGAGTCAAGGAAGCTTGCCCATTTCTTCCATATAAAAATGTCTACTGGAAATTGAAATGTATTTTACATTTTTTATTTTGATGATTGGTTATATCTGGATAACAGCCATGCAGACAATAATCTGGTTGAGTTGGAAAAAGACACCATCAAGGAAGATGATCGGGCTGTATTGTTGGAAGGAGGTCTTACTAGAGCATCATCTATGAAATTCCATGGTGCAACTATCAAAATGAACTTAATCAGGTTGACATGCTTTGCATGTTGCATATTTCTTGTCAAGTGTTTGTCTTTTTAAATCATGTTTCGTACTTACACTTTGGTTCGCTAGGTTTATGACAATGGACGACACCTTCTTGCTAGAAAACCGAGCTACTTTGAGAGCCATGTAAATATGATATGTTGTCAATATTGATTCACATCAATTAAATATTTTATTTACGCTAATATTTTTCTGTTAAATTCACGCAGGTCTGAATTTGGAGCGATTTTGATGTATTTATACATATGCGATCGAACAAGTTTGATTGGATACTCTACCAAGGTTCTTGCTAATTCCTTGTTTTAAGTTTTTATCCTTTGCTCAGTGTTGCAAATATCGGCCTTTCAAAGTATAGCAGCATATGGTAGCCTACATGTATTCTATGTGTATGCTGCTTTATTCCATTTGCCATTGTGCAGTGTGCACATTATTCATGCATAAGCAGCATTTAGAGTGGTATATGTTCCCTTGGCCAGTGGGTGTTTCTGTGCTAGTTTAGGTATTTAATTAAATATTTCCTTGCGAAAATTCATGCAACTAATTAGAGAACCTTCGCTATATACAACCTGTTGTACACTGGCCATAAAGTACCATTTGTTGTTTGAGGACCCAATTGATTACCCAAAAAACTTACATGTGAAAATGACAGGCACTTTATTATAGTACCTTGTCTAAACTGCAAAGTAAGCAATAACTAGAGAACAAAAAAGAAATAAAAAACTTCATATTTTATTGATTTTGAAATGTAATTAATTGATGCATACAACAACAACAACATTAGCCCAATTGCCTACCAAGTTTCCCGCACAAGCAGGGTAAGGGGGTCCGATGTACGCAGCCTTATCCATGTGATAATAGAGAGGTTGTTTCCAATTGACCCTAAAGTGAGTTGTAACAGCTATCTGTGACTTCACAATAAAAGAAGTTTAGACAGATTAAAGAGTCATTTTGCTTTAGTCCATTATAATTTAAAGCCAACGATTGGTGAATCTTTGGCCACATCGAAATAATGGACATCAAGTAATTGATGCATAGTTTCTGAAAAATGCTCTTTCTATACACTGATACTACATTTTGTGGGAGGTTTTATAAGAAATAATCCTTTGTTTTCTCTTGATATTACTTGGACAGAACTACAACAGAGACCTTTTTCTCTTCCTCTACATTCTTCTCATAATAGTATCAGCACTGACTTCATTCAGGAAACATTACGATAAATCAGCATTCTCTGGCAAGTCAATACTTTACCTTAACCGGCATCAGACTGAAGAATGGAAAGGGTGGATGCAGGCAAGTCTTTATTTGTGTAAATTTTGCTGTGAAGTTAAACCTTAAAGAAATAAACGTTATTTGTGTGTCACAGTGTTTCTTTACTTCTTTGCACTTCCAAATTGGCCTTTTCTTTTGCAGTAATCACCAAAAACTGTGTTTGTATTGACAATTAGTACAATGTGGCTATCTTTCTATGTTTCGGTAATGCTACTATATTTTCTAAAGAATACCATATTCTAAAGAATGCCCTATTCTGGTAGCATCTTGCCACCAAATATAATATTTTTTATTGGAGAGCCTGCTGATTTGAGTTTCTAACATTGAAATGAAATAGACATGGTAATGCTTTGTTAATAAAACTTATTATCTTTTTTATGTATATTTTTGTTTGGAGATGGATTTTTGAGACTGCTTGGTCTATCTTGAATTACACAAGACGTTTGTTGTTTGAAAAAAGACTTGGCATAGTTTATGGGACTATTCATCCCTTTATTAGAACTTATTTTGTGTTTTGTTTCCCCTTTTATTGAACAGGTCCTATTCTTGATGTACCATTACTTTGCTGCGTCAGAGATATACAACGCAATACGTGTCTTCATTGCTGCATATGTTTGGATGACTGGATTTGGCAACTTCTCCTATTATTACATTAGAAAGGATTTCAGTGTTGCACGCTTTGCTCAGGTAAATATGGAATGGTCTCTTTCCTCTTATCGTTGCACAGAGCACAATAATAAGATACAAATGCCCCTCCCTCCCCCCTCTTAATAATTTACGTATATAAAATGATTTTAATATCAATTTTTTGGTCCAGATGATGTGGCGGCTCAATTTCTTTGTGGCATTTTGCTGTTTTGTTCTCAACAACGACTATATGCTGTATTACATATGCCCAATGCACACTTTATTCACTTTAATGGTATATGGGGCTCTTGGCATTTTCAACAAGTATAATGAGAATAGCTCTGTGATGATTGTAAAGATTCTTTCGTGCTTTCTAGTGGTTATCTTGATTTGGGAGATGCCAGGAGTTTTTGAAATTCTCTGGAGTCCTTTGACATTCTTACTCTGTAAGTACCCGAGATAAATTTTAGTTATTTATTCATAACTAATATTGAATTGAAATTGTTTAGTTTTATCAGCTTGTAATGTGAATGAACAGCGAACTTTGAACTTTTTGTGGTGGCGTTTGCTTTCTTGTTTCTTTCATGAATTATATAATTATGGAAAGATATTCTGGGATTAAGTTTTATAGTCTGTCTCCAGAATTCATACTCTTTTTCTCGGTGCACTAATTTAGAGAGAGAGAGAGAGAGAAACATTGTACTAGTTTGAATTCTATACTTCTTTTCTAGATTTGAGATTCAATGTTTGTTTTAGCAATTTAGGATTTAAATAAGAGTTGTTTTTTCTGGCAGCATATACCGATCCTGCGAAGCCAGATCTCCCAAAACTTCATGAGTGGCATTTTAGATCAGGACTTGATCGCTATATATGGATCATTGGAATGATTTATGCATATTATCATCCCAATGTAAGTTATTGGAACCTAATACATCTGTGGGGCTTCCTTTTTATTGCCCAAACTTTCTGAGACCTTTTGAAATGCCTTAAAATTCCAGGTAGAGAAATGGATGGAAAAATTGGAGGAATCTGACTCCAAGAAGAGACTGACAATTAAAACAGGAATCGTGGGAACATCCTCAATAGTGAGCTGCCTTATAATATGAACTTTTTTTAGGGTTCATTGATTCTTCTTTATCTGTTTTTCGTTTTCTGATTGTCTTTTCATCTTCCTAAGGTTGGTTATTTATGGTACGAATATATTTACAAGATGGACAAAATTACATACAATAAGTACCACCCCTACACATCATGGATACCCATTACGTAAGTTTCGACCTTCACATATTTGTGTTTATTCAGTGCAATGTTCTGTTAGTACCTTGATATCTAATTGGACCTGCTTATTGTGAACTCCAGTGTTTATATTTGCTTGCGGAATTTCTCTCAGCAGCTTCGGAATGTCTCTTTGACTCTCTTTGCGTATGTGATTCACCCAAATGATTTCTTTTTTTTATATAATGAATTCGTTTATTTGCTCACATTTGGTGCTTTCTCAATTTCTTTCACTTTCTTTTCAGTTGGCTTGGCAAGATAACTCTGGAGACCTATATTTCTCAGTTCCACATCTGGCTGAGGTACGAAGATTGACCATTTGGCTCCACCTTTTTATTTGCCTTTTCTTGTCAATTGCAACATCATTCAGTAGTTATCAAAGTTCATATTGAAATTGATGACTTAAAGAATAGGCCTTTTGGCACAACCACAATGAATGAAACTTGAACAGTGTTCAATTATGATATCTTTAAACACAAAATTAGTCTGCGTTGGTTATTACTTTTTTATTTAATGCTCTTTGAAATTATTATATCAATATATATGTTTGCATGAAAATTTGCATATGCTTTGCCAAATCTCTTCTTGACTTGAATCATGTACATTTTATGAGGTATCAGGAGTTACATGGCCATTTTTTGAACCAAGACATTGCAATTTAACATTCATGTATGTACATGCAGATCAAACATTCCCAATGGACAACCTAAGTGGCTTCTTTCAATTATTCCAGAGTATCCGATGTTGAATTTCATGCTCACAACTGCCATCTACGTCTTAGTAAGCTCATATTCTTCTCTTTTGACTATATAATGTTATTCACTAGCTATACTATTATTAACTAACTTTTCATGTTTCTTGCTTCTTCAGGTATCTCATCGGCTTTTTGAACTTACCAATACACTAAAGTCAGTTTTCATTCCCACAAAAGACAATCGGCGGCTTTTATATAATTTTATTGCAGGGGTAGCTATATCACTATCTTTATATTTGGTCTCACTCATTCTTCTTCAGATCCCTCATTCTACTGTAAGCTTCTACCTCGCCATTAATGAATAATAAATTGTATTTGTTTATGTTTGTGATTGGGATTAGAGAATAAAAAAAATCATATTCTTGACGCGTAGGACTAAAACAAGCATTACAAGTGGTTTTTTCTATTGAACGCACTAGGAAAAGTAAAGATGAAGCAAAATAAGGAAAATTGGAAGCTTTTTCTCATGCAATTGCAGTTATAGTTTGAGAACGAATGTTTTCAATAAATCCAAAGTTGGGGAAAATGCTCTTTGACGCCATGCCATAGCTGAACGATGCAGACAGGTACAAATACACAATTTTTGTAAAGTTTTATTATTAAATTTGTCTTGTATTCTTTGTTGTTTTTTTCCCTCTTAAATGAGTCGATGAAGAAATTGTAGGGCACTGAGACGTAATGTGTTGTTTGTAATCAAAAGAAATTCAAATTCATAGAAATGCAATTCCAATGTAATCTCCATTCTTGTTTGTCCTAGAGCATTAAAGAGATGTACTGAAATTTGATTTTGTTCATTCGATGACTTCAATTATTGAGGCTTGGATTAAACTCCCCAACAAAAATTCAGACAAGGAAAGGAATAGCTTTCTTGTTTGTATAAGCAACTTCTAATTCTGTTCTAGAAGACGATAAAATTCCATATTTTACCCGGACCGACAGATTAGTTAGATCCCAACACTTAATATTCACAACTTTGTTATTATTGCAAAACACATTATACTGATATTGAATATTTTTTTAGCTTTAAACAACAAATAATTAGTGTTTGTTGGCGGGTGATAAAAAATTGCTTTGAGTTATTTTGCAGATGAAAATTTATCTGCAACAAGCAGTAATAAAACTGAAAGGTCTCTTAGATTTCTTATAATATGAGATTTTTAACCTTTACAATCATAGACTGAGAATTTACTACTACGTCTTTTATTTGCGTTTAGGAAATATAAATAGACTACTCTTTAGAGTCTTGACGATAAATTGTTGGACAAAACAAGGGAAGTATAAGCCTTGTTTGGTTAAAAGTTTTCTTCCATGGTTCTAAATTAACATACATTTATTTAATTATAAATGACATCTTTCTTTTTAATTATAATTTTACTATATATAATTAAAAAAATTAATAACTCCAGCTACATTTTCTTATAAATATTTTTTTTTGAAGGACTTGTAAACATTTGGATACCTTATTTTATTTATGAGACTATTTCTGCAATACAATTTACAAGCGGTCTTTACAAAACTGTTAGAAACACCAATATGTACAATATTATCAAACGAGCAATAGTGATATTGACCCTTAATTTCAATCCAGTTCTTTATTTATGAAATAAATTTTTTATCCACGTCTATAGAAAAGACTGAAAGCAAAACGGAAGAAATAGAAATTGCTGAGATGGAGGGAGGCAGTCAAACTTGGATGCTGCTCATGTATCAGCAATCAATAGATTAATGCATGCCTCAATGTTGTTGTCATCTACATTTAATTTGAATAATTTCACTTTATGACGAGAGAAGAATCAAGTACCACAATGAAAAACGATAACTACAAATTTCATTGTCTTATGTAAGATATTTGGACATTCTAATTATAATTGTAATTTAAGAAAATTCAACCTGTTTTTTTGTTCAATTTTTATACTTTGAAATATCACCATTTCTATTTAAATAATTCGTGATATTATAATATACAAAATTAAGTGAAAATTTTGGAAAAACTATAGAATTTTCATTTTAATACACAAGAGATGAGAATAGGAATTTTAGAATGTGCGCTTCATTAACCAATTAAATAGACGACGACCAATCCAACTACTCTCTTATAAAGTTGCTACTTTTTCAGTGATGCTTTTTTAGGCATCAAGACACCAAACTTGACGTTTTTTTGTTTGATGTCACATTGAACGTTTAAAATTATAACTAACCCCCTGAACTGGAAGAAGAAGGGCAAAATGGAGTCGCAGCAGCCCAACCAAATACAAAGCAGAGAAAAGCACAAATCAGGGACCAAGGCACAAATTAATGATGTGGCAAGTTCAGTGACATGGCACTTGTTTGTTAGACTTGCTAATTGTTTCTCCCACCATTTTGGCAGACGCCTTAGCTAGATTAGCTCATATACTCCTGTACCCCTTAAGTCTTCTGCTCTTTATAATTGAAAACCTGTACATTGTAAATCATATTTAATCAGTAAAAAATCAATTTTCACTTTCAATTTTCTCTATATTTGCTGTGTTTTTCAGAACTTGGCAAAAGTCCACCAATTTACCCTTTCAACGTCACATGTAATTAGACATGGTCACAGTTCTGGAACCGCCGGTTCCAGTTCTTAGTTTTCATGAACCTTAACCTAAACCTTATATAGGGTGGAACCACCGTTTCCGGTTCCGGTTCAGGTTTAGACAAGGTTTTGACCCGGTTCAGGTACGGTTCCAGTTCAAACCTTAATATAGGTTAGATATTTAATTTTACACATTTAAATTTTAATTAATGTTAATTTTAAATATTTGGATTTTGATTCGTGATAACATTATTATATGTTACAATAGAATATATTATCTTAAATATGTAAAAAAACATATATTTCTTGTTATAAATCATTAAAAATATCATACTTCACACATTAAGCAACTAATTTGTTACTTGTACAATGATACAACTTCATTTAAAAAAATTTAAACTAATGAAAGCCAGAATTACTACTCGTAATATTTACATTTTTTTGGTATATTTTCAACATACAAATATATATATATATATATATATATATATATATATATATATATATATATATATATAAAGACATGACAACGGTTCCGGAACCGCCGGTTCCGGTTCGTAATTTTCATGAACTTAAACATAAACCTTATGTAGGATGGAACCGCCGGTTCCGGTCCGGTTCGGTCCGGTTTCATTTGACCATATATACATGTAATATAATTGTTGGTTTGACTTTTTAAATATGTCATTTTTTATATTTCTTTTCTCTTTAGCCTGAAGTTAACACGTGATATTAAGATGGCAAATTGGTGCACTATTGCAAAATTTAAGAATTAAATGAACTTTTAAAATTTCAAGGCGTTATTTAATAAAAGTTGCCAAGTTGTTAGTATGTATTTGCATTCGAAAAATTATCCGTGCAATTTGCAATATTTCCTATCTAGTATTTCAGAGAAATTTTTAGCCCATTTCGCACCACGGGAGGGGCCGGCTGTTGGAAATATATATTTTAACCATAGAGCTACTCCACATTTTACCATTCATTAGTAAATTTTAGCCAACAGAAATGGAAATTATTTCAATCTAAAACATTATATAAAGTGGATTAAAAAAAGTATTAATTCTAAAAAATTTGCTGAAAACTAAATTGTATGGTTTTGTGAACAATTTAATCGACGTGATTAAATTTACATATATTATTTTACTTGAGATAATTTTTATCGTTTGGCTTGGATTATTAAGTATTTGTGGAATTCACTAATTTCATTGTTCTTTAAAATATAATTAAGTATTTAATAGCTTTAAATTGATTTTTAGAATGAAATAAATGTGTAATTCAATTAAAAGTTAGCATGAATGATTTCGTTTTTTTTTTTGTTGGGAATTATTCAGGGTGGAGGGGGATAATTCCACATCAAAGCTCAAGGGTAAATTTTTCTCACCACTGACCAAGTGGTTGAAAATTTTGGTTAATCATATTACTGTAAAAGGTGCAGATATTTTCAATGTATAAGGTGCAAAATTTTTCAATGCATTCATATCAGTTACTATCAAGTACTGTTAAGAAAGTCAAGAGACGATTGATACATATATAGTAAGATACATTCACTTAATTAACAACATATCTTAATTATCTTAATAAAATACTACATCTGTTTCAAAATAAATATTGCTTTAAGATTTTAAAAAAATTTCAAAACAATTATCGCTTTAAGATTTCAGTGCACATTTTTTAAAATTTTATCCATTTTACCCTTATTTAATGTCAGTGTTTTAAAAAGCGCTAGGCGCAGGCGGCACCTAGGCGGATTCAATTTTTTTATTATTTTAATATTTAATAATACATAATAATTAGTATAATATAAATATTAATAGTCTAATACAATAAAACGATAACATTAACAACTCAGTTTAATATATAATAACATAAAAAACATAAAATAATAAAAAATTGCTGCGGTGTTCCTAAAAATCCCGCCTAGGCTCCGATTTTTAAAACACTGCTTTTTTATGTTAGTTTTTTATTTATTAAAATATTAATTTTTTTAATTAAAAAATCGGCGCCTAGGAACACCTAGGCGCTGAAAAATCGGTCATCTGGTTAACACCGCACGATTTTACAAAATCGCGGTGGTGTTCTTAAATATCCCGCCCAGGCCCGATTTTTAAAACACTGTTTAATGCACATTAGAAATGACAAAACGACAGTGTTCTTAAAAATCTCGCCTAGGCCCGATTTTTAAAACACTGTTTAATGCATATTAGAAATGACAAAAATAATAAAGTATCTAATCAACTTTTAAACTAACAAAATTTATAAGGATAAATAAATATTTTTATTACTTTAATTAATATCGTTTTGGTATTGACAATTAATTTAAAAATGATAATTATATTTTGAAATGGAGAGAGTATTATTAAACAAACTATTATGATCAAGTTAAAATTAATGATCCTGCTGGTCTCCCCTGCTTCTAATTTAATCCAACATGTCAAGCAAATTAATGATCATAGAAAAATTTAATAAGGAAAATATTGTTTTTGAGGGAATAATATTATAATATATATTTGAGGGAATAATATTATAATATATAATATATCGTTATTTACGTTGAAAATTCATATATTTATTTATGTGGCACAGAAAAGAGTTTTAAGCTTTTGCTTGTCTTTACTTTAATAAAAAATGATTTGGTTAAAAATAAAAGAAAGCGGACACCAATCACTTCAAACTTTCAAAGGTTTTAATTAATATCCAACTTAGTAAAAGTGCATCGCTATAGCTCTTTCGATATCATGTGTTAAATTTTGATTAGTTTGACTTTTTAAAGATACCATTAATCGAATTTCTCCCTTTTCAATCAGAATGTGACATGTGACATTGAGAGTGTAAAATAATGTACTTTTACCAAGTTCGAGGTTAATTAGAATTTATTAAAAATTTACAGAAATATCCGAAAAAAGTTACCAAATTTAAGAAGATCTTAATACATTTAACTTGAAAAAAATGTTAAAATTACATTACTCAACAAGTTATGTTGATGAAACAATTAGGACCTCAATAAATACATTTTCAGATAATACACATATGCTTATAGAAATGAGTTGACTCACCTTTAGGGGAAAAAATCTGCATTCATTCCCTAAAATGGTATCCCTTTCTCCATTCATTATTTGACAAGTGGTCCATTTATATGATAGAGAAAATAAAAAATAGAAAAGAGAAAATGTAAACAATAAAAAAATAAATTAATAATTACACATGTCAAATAATGAACGTGAGACATAGAAGAGAACACCATGTTAAGGATAGCCGATTTTTTTCCACCTTTAGTATTTATCTATAATTTGACTTTGACCATTTGAGATCATGTAACACCAAATTATTAACTTTGTAAGGATTGTACTGCTTAAAAATATTTATATTATTTCAAAAAAATTTAACTATATATGCTTAGTATTTTGTTTGAGCAATTCTTTTCAATGATTAACGAATCTTATTTTTAATTAGTTCATTTACTTTGTGTTTTAAATACAAATTATCAATTTGTTTGAGTTACTTTACAAATTTGACCTTGTAATTCCATAATTGTTTTTTTGTAACATAAGTTTTTATTTTAATTAATTCGTGAATTTAATAGCTTTTAACAACTATTTCTTTTCCTATATAAAAGAGAAGTTTTCGGCACATTTTAACAGGAGAGACATCTAATTTGTATATTATATATTACTAATGTTCTTGGCTTATCTCTCATATGTATATTGTTTTTCTTTGAGTTGGTCATAGACCATTTTCGTATACCCTTTTTGTCTCAGGTTCTGGATATATTTTATCTTTCTATTTCTGTAACCATCTCGATCTCCAGAAGTGAAAAGGTGAATCAATTCTAGAAAGAATTATCAAGTATCTTTAAAAGATAGTGCCTGGCACAGCTCCACTAATTAGATTTTCAAAGTTGTTTAACTTGTTTATTGATTTTCATGTATTTTCTATATTATTTTTTATTGATTAAGTAATTTTTTGATTGAAGGTGAAGACCGGAAAACTTCATGAGTTGGGCATCAAAACGAAGTTGGCACCTCCACATATAAGAGACGAAAATTGGGATCGAAAATTTATCTATCTATTTTATTTTTGCCATTAATTTACCAACATGTACTAAAACTATTGGACTTGACCAAACACACAATAATGTTATATCCCGTCTAGTAACTATCGTTTGCCACTTTTCTACTGATAAGTTTAATAACTTTTAAGCGAAGAGTTTGGCTGAATATCAACGGTGTCAAAAACTTGTTCACGTAAAGTATAGGTGCTGTCAATGCCTCTTATCAAACAGAAAAATGATAATAACTGCAAGTATACAGTTGCGATGTAGTTTTAAAAGATATCGATCCCACAGGGAAGGACTAGCTCTAAAGATCAAATAGGGAAAATGGATAAAGAAAATAATATGTATTGATATTTTTGGATAGGAGGGTTAGAATGAAAAGTTGAGTAAATATA
>CATIWQ010789950.1:0-10321 GCA_949673415.1 Euphorbia schlechtendalii
CCCCGGCCTGGGCCCAAGAATATTTTTTTACTATAAACTTTTTTATTAAATTAAAAAGAAAAAATAATTAAATAAATCAAAATATATTTAAATTTTAAACATAATTGCATTGTTTACTTAAAATCTTTAATATTTGGTAAAATTTATTGCAATCAAGTATATAAATTCAATAGTATAAAATATAAAATTTTAAAATAGTTATAAATTTAATGTATAAATATATAATAAAACAAATAAAATTATTTGTCGGGCCGGGCTTGGATATTTATATAAAAACCAAGTCCGACCCATAAAAATTCGGGCTTTGACGGACTCGGGCTCGGGCTCGAGCCGGGTTTTTGAATAAAATAAGTGTCCAAGCCCGGCCCATTGATCGTGTACAGGTCTAGTCAATACCAATATCACATTAATTAAAACAATAAAAACACTTATTTACCACTCAAATTTTATTAATCTAAAAATTAATTCAATAGTTTATTTCTATCATTTTCAATTACATTAAATAAGTGTAAAGTAAATAAAATGTTTAAAAGAATACGTTGAAATCCGAAAATAATATTTATTTAATAAACTTGGTAATTATTAGTGTGAAATGGAGGGAACGATTGATAATTTGTTAAAACACATAAAACCCCATAAATTTATGTTTTTATTACGATTGCCAGCTGTCCAGCCGCGTAAATGCTTTGAAATGAAAAAGGTTTCATAAAATACAGTACATAATTATTTTCTGCTGCATTTTTTCCCACTCACGTCATTTCCCAATATCCAACTATGTGATTTATCTGTAATTTCCACGAAAAAAAGTTGTATGATTTATCTGTACTTGTATGATTTATTGAATGCTTGTTATTACGGTTCATTCAAACGTTATCTTACAGTTCATGTGATTGTAATTTTTTATCCATAAAAAATTTGGTAATTATTACAGCAAAACAGCAGTGCTTGGTTAAAAAGTAAATAAATAAAAACATGTCAAAGTACAATTATACGAGTATTTCCAAATGTTTGTTAAAAGAAATGGTAAAACGTATTCTGACTTCAATGATTGTTACTGTAAGTGGAAATCGAAGGATTGTCGGTGGCTTATCTCAATTGCACCTTGATTTATTATTTTAATTTTTCTGCACAACCCATTCATTCTCTTCTATTTATTTTATTCCAAATTTTTTAATCTGCTTTCCTTTGGCCAGTCGTTTATTTTTATTTTTGTAAATTGTAATGGTCCTAATAAATATAATCTGTACGCTTAATCATAGACATATTTGACTTCTGAACTCTCCATCATAACAAATTCTTTTCATATAGAGTTTAATTGTTTTTGATAAAGTTTTCATATTTCATACATACAATAATTAGATTAGTGGAGTGAAATTTGATCTAATAGTTAAAGAAAGCAAAATGATGATAATTTTGAAAAAAAAAATCACCAAATAAGGTTATTTTAAGCAAGTGTATCAAATTTTACACCATTCATTAATTAACAAAAGAGAGCAAAATGACATTATATAAGTAGTGAAACCATAAAAGAATTCACATTTTCCATAAAAGTAGTGAGTAAAGACATATTAAATTTTTCATTCGGTTACGTGAAAGAATTTCATAAATATTAGATGCAATATTATAATAAGTTTTGGTATGCCGGAATATTACCGAAGCAAATGATATTATTTATATTGAAAAATTTCTACTGAAACCGGATGGACAAATGCTATAAACAACAATTTTTTGAGATAAAATTATTTGAAACGTAGTCACTTCCTTTTTGTACGAATGAGTCGGAACTTCAACTAACTCAGCAATAAGCTAATTGGTTGACCCATATTTAGAAGGCAAGAACAATCCATCCACTTTTTTTTTATTTGGGAAAAGATCCATCGAGTTTAGCAAATAGCAACGGTGATTTAGCGGCGCACATTCATACCCCTCATCTCTACCGACACTCTCTTCCTTTCCAAGCTGCTGCTTTTTTCTTATACCAATATTGTATAATTAAAGAATGGAACTTCCCACCATTCCATGTGAAGAGAGAGACAAGCAAGAGAGGTTTCTTTTCGCTTCATTACATTACATTAATATTATATTAATACTTACAAAGTAGCTAAAGCCCCTTCTCTATCTCTGTTCTTTCTCTTTTCTAAGCTACAGCTAATGTACAGAACCAAAAGGACCATGTTCCTCACAGGATCGCATTTCAACCTTCATCGATCCAATTCCCCTCTCTGCTCACTTCTTCTTCTTCTTCCGTGATTCAATTTCAGTCACATACAGGAATCTTTCGCGAATTTTCATTTATGTAAGTGTGTTCAACTCCCTTTTGAATCAAGGGTTTCTTTGTAATATATAATTTAGTTAACATAAAACCCCAATTACTATCTATCAAGATTTTGTTTTATTCCTCTTCCCTGCCTCAATTTGATTGGAAAGCGTGGCTTGATTTGGCTAGTTTTGTCCGGTTGGTGGCTTTACATGGTTAAGTTCCTTGCTTAATTTTGTTTGTTTCTTTTTTCTTTCTTCCTGTTTGTGGGAACAAGTCAAATGGGTTTCTATCTGATTTTTGCTGTTTCTCTTCCGTGAAAAGAAGTGGAGCCTATATACATTTCACTTGAAAATTTACCACTTGTCAAGGAAAAGTTCAATTTTACAGGCTTCCAATGAACCAGTTCTTCGAGTTTATTATTGAATGGATTTGTATAGTATACCTCAATTCAGTTTTTGTGGCCTTGTAGCTTCTTTGGGGTCAGAAGATTTTACATTGATTCTTGCATTTTACTACACTTACTGTTCTTGAGGTACAACGCAATTGTTGTGTTCTGATAAATGTGTTGAACTCCAATGCAGTGCAATTTAGCTATGGGGTCATTAGTACTTGATTCAGCAAATGTAGACTCAGATTTATACCTAAATCTAGGGCTCAATGGGCTAGGAAAACCCGTTTTAGGGGCCCCACGGGCTTTAAACCTTCTTGCGTCTCTGTTACAGAGATCTGTTCAGAAGAACGAGATTATGCTCGAGACTACACAGATCAAAGATGCCATTACAGTATTTCACGGGTTAAGAGCACCTCCTGTTAGTATTCAGCAGTACATAGATCGAATCTTTAAGTACTCAGGCTGCAGCCCTTCCTGCTTCGTTGTAGCACATGTTTATATGGACCGCTTTATGAAGAACACAGATATTCCTTTAACTTCTCTTAATGTTCATCGCATCCTAATAACAAGCATCATGGTAGCTGCAAAATTCATCGACGATGCGTTAGTACCAATCTTTTCAACTTGTTTTCAAGACCGCCATGGTTTAATAGTTATCTGATACTTGCTTTGCTGTGTTTTAGATTTTTCAACAATGCGTACTATGCTAAAGTGGGAGGTATAAGCACTGCTGAGTTAAACAGGCTGGAGATGAAATTTTTGTTCGGTATAGACTTCAAACTTCATGTAAATTTGAGCACATTTGGAAGATACTGTTCTCAGTTGGAAAAAGAAGCTGCGGAAGGTCTTCTTCAGATAGAACGATCGATCAAGGCTTGTAGAATCAAAGAAAGTTGGTCAAATAAAGACGATCCCAACACTTGTGCTCCCACGATTGCCAGATGAAGATCCAAATTTGTCTCACTGAATCATTGTAATATGTGAGATTGTTCATTCATGATTTGAAAATAGTTGAGTTAATATTAGATTTAGGTGTGAGTTTGAACATTTGACGAAGATGGCACACTTGCCCTCTTGCTTATTTGATCGTCTTCCTTTGGATTATTTTGCCTTATTTTTCCATTTGGTATCATTGTCTACGCCTTTGTGGATCATAGGTTTGTGTTACTCCACAAATATTGTTTGTGTACACTTCTCACATTCTCTCTTCAAAAGAGTATCGTTTCCTATTCTGATTAATTCTTATAATTGTGAAATGAGGGAGGTCCTACTGCTAGTGTCTCGTCACTCTGCTCAGTGTAGTTGCAATATATCTATATATATGTCAAAAGTTATTTTTTTTTTTTGTTTTGAAGGGCAAATTTTGAAACACATGATATTATAATCACTTCTGGTCACAGAGAGGTTATAAATTTCTTGGGATTTTGGTTCTAGACGTAAGTTTGATCCATTGATAAGTAATGGCACCACTGGCCGCTTTGACAAATATATAAATTCAGCAAAATTACTTTTACCATACATAACATGCTAGCATATAGGTTTTAGGATTATAGCCAACCAGAAGTCAAATTCACGGCATCTCCACTAGTATTGTAGCAGCCTTTTTAGCATATCCACAATGTTACTAGCAGCGCTATCATGTGGATGACCCTTATGGTACATATTTACGGAGATGGCAGTTGATGTGTCCTTTCTACGATTATCTCTCCTAAAGGATCTCCATAGTTAGAAATATCCCAACGATCGAAAGCTCTAATGCAGGGGTCAACCTTCAAGAAGTCCTTTCTCCAGAATATGCATGGGGTACTCGCAACGGAAGGAAGCATTAGAAACAGAGAAGATGTTGATAGCTACAACCTGGGGGGCCTCTCCAATGCCACCCAACCAAATTTTCCTTTTCGAAAATCAGACAAGATTCTAAATGCTGCTTGATGAGTATCCCCGTTAAACAAGTGCACCGCAACCTTCTGAACAAATCTGCATGGATCGACAAACCAATACCTATAATGTCAAACATAAATTGTTCGTATACATATATACTTTATAGAAAATGTTGAAGCAAGAAATGATAAGATAAGAGATTCGTCTATTCCATGCCAGGTTTTATTTTTTACTGTCTGTTTAGTATTATTCAGAGTAACTTTTTGTTGGCCTCATGCACACATTGTCAAGTTTTGGCATCAATTTCATTATGTTAGCATCGTTTTTAAGCAGATAGAAGAATGGGTGAGAAGTAGACGTACATTCTACCAGTATCTTTGTTGACATCAACTTCCATTCTGTACCTTTTATTAAGAGATTTAGCCCCTGTCGAAGGACAAGAATCAAATTTGATAACCATGTATAAAAGGCACGAATATGAAGAATGATCTATAATGCATTACCTACTGATGGAATCCTTGTCAGCATTTGGACAAGAATTGTTGCTACATCAACCACATCATACGCTCTCTCTCCAATATCATCACAGATTGCAAGCTTTATAGCAGCTGATTGATCATTGATACGCATAGGGAGCATGCCAGGAGAGTCAAGCAACTCAAGCTCTTTACCAAATCGAACCCATCTTTTAAGCAACAATGGAGCACACCAAGTATATATGCATTAGAATTGGCTAATTTTTTTCTACTAATCATTAATAACCAAAAATGTGATACTTAACATTCGTAATTCGGTAGGGTAGCAATTTTCAAGGGAATTCTTAAATTTCTGAGAATTTTCTGAAGATAACAATATAAACAACAACTCAACAAGAGATTTCATGACCATATATGCTAATAATTTTTCCACCCATGAAAGAAAACATTTACAACTTTGAAAAAAAAATTGCTGTGGAGCATATAGTCTAATTCAGGGTTTATGCCAAAGTAATATTTTTTCATGACAATTCATGATTGGCATGCCGCATGCTACAGGAACTTCTAAAGCAAAGATGCAGAAATGTTCAAACTAATTGAGCTTTGATTCCAAATAGATACAATTTAACATCTTCCAAGAGGAAAAAAAAATAAAGTTAACGTACAGCATACTTTAATTCTCTGGTAACTCCAGGTCTTGGGGCTGCATCACACATTCGACGCTTCAGCAACCGATTGATCAACGATGATTTCCCAACATTCGGATAACCAACTACTCCAGCTCGAACCTAAAACATAGTGATAGACGTTTCATTGGAAAAAATCCTTAGATAGTAACTTCATACATTTCAGAGGATCTGTGAAACTCACAGGACGGGGAAGGAGTCCTTTGGCTCTGCGTTTGACATTTACACTAGCAGCTAATGTCTTTGCTAACCGGTTCAATCTCATAGTACCCTGCAGTATTTGACACTATGAGATTTAGTTTTTACAAAGATGATCAACCAAAATACATAGGCAGAGAATTTCTTGTCTTAATACCATTCCAAGCTGGCCATTAGAAAAAACAGCTCTTATTCCTTGTCTTGAAAAATAATTCGCCCACGCATTCCGGTCTGCCTTGGATATCATATCTTCTCTATTCAGAACTAAGATCCTCTTCCTATTACCAAGCCATGTATCCATCTGCACATTAATTTTGTAAAGTTATCTCCTAAAGCAACCTTCCAAAAAAATCAACAAAAAAAAGGCGAGTAAAAGCAGGTTCATCCTCCATTGTGGAAATCGAGTTCAACACGCAATATAAAAATTAAATCAAATGCAATAAATTTTTCATTGAAAAGAATTGATTTAACCTGAGGATGGGTTGTTGATAAAGGAATTCTTGCATCTCGCACTTCTATCACAACATCCATTAACTTGAGCTGTTCTTTAAGTTCTTTTTCTGTTTTTGCAATATGGCCAGGATACCACTGCATGATTTCCAGCAACGGGTTAGAATTCAAAGTCACTCAGTTTTCCAATCACAAATTCCTTTTAAAACGAAAATAGATACCTGTACAGGGCGCAGTGGCTTGGTCCAATAATAAAGCTCAGTATCAAGGTCAACCCAATCAGTGTCGCCTCCTCCTCCATCAAGTGTAGCAACACTAGAATCGTTGTTATCATACCAATTAGGATTTTTTCCACCGACGACCTGCCACCATGTTTCCCTCAGATACACAGCTTAAATCTTAATTTGACAATCCCGAAAAAATCGAGCGAGCAACAAAAGAAAACACGCAAAATGATATACTAAAACCCTTAATTATTTTCAGAGCAAAGCATATAAACGAGAAACAGAGGAGGAGAAAAGGAGTTCTTGCCTGGATAGTGGGAGGCGGAGACGAGAGAGAAGCTGTGGTAGAGAGTGAAGCAAATGGTAGTGAGATGAGTCGCTTGGTTCGAGTTTCAGGCAAATGAACAAAAAAAGCGGGATTGGGCAAGGATAGCCCCAGAATCTGCATCCCCGTCTTTGTTTTGTTTTCCTTGCAATTTGGGAAACTGGAAAATGAAAATTAACTACACGTCCTGGACTGGTACCAATTATGAACCTCGTCCCCAAAAAAATATGGGCCTGCCCCATTGCGGATTCAGTTTATACCATTTCTTATTTCAAATCATAAATTTTTATGTAATACTTTTTTTAAATAAATATGAAAAGTACAATATCTCCCCATCATTATTATGGCCTAATTAACGATGGCTGATCTATATAGATAATGACACTATAGAATTTTGTCAATGTTTAAACCAGAAATCTAACAAATATACATTTCTAAAGTGAAATCAACGCTGAAATTATTATAAAACCAAATCCACTAATGTATATGTTTAAACCACAATTCGACAAACTGACAAAAGTTACTACTAGAGAGAGAACTATTTTGGGGGGTTTTATAATTTTTGTACGTTTCTCATTAGATGAATGACATGTAATCATTTTTTATATTATTAAAATAAAAAATGGGTACGTATTGTTCATCCAACGGGTAAGGTATACAGGATCTTGTCCTCGATATAATTTCCCCTGTTTTGTTGGCAATTACAATAAACTCAGTTTTTCTTAATCAGGTTTGTTGTGGATTATATTAGAAGTTTTTGCATCGCAAAATCACATTTAAAATGAAACTTAAGTGATTTTAAGTTTCTATGACAAGTCATCCACAATAAAACCATTGAATAAATAAAATAAGAAACGCTATGAAGTAAAAATCGATACATGGTCCAGCTTAATATATTTTTAACAAAATGATGACATCTTAATAAGAAACATCTGTATAGCATTGTTAATTTTCGATTGTTATTTTATGTGTGTTAAGATGAAAAATTGAGAGTTTATCAATTGAAACAAAATAAAGCTTGTTTTTATATATTAGAGGTTAACCAATAGGGAGCCAAACGGAAGTGTAAAGAATAAACAAATTTAACAATGTAAAGAGGCTAGACCCTACTATTTTCAACTTGACTCCAACTTGAACTCAGTTCACTTTAGTGCAGTCTGTATAATTTTGAAAAAATGAAAGAAAAATGGGTGTATAAATAGGGCAAAAGGTGAATGTTGATTGACTTGGAGGGCAGAGCAGAAAAGAAGAAAATCCAGAATGGAAGTAAAGAAAGTAAGGAAAGTAAGGAAAATCTCACTAGAAGAATACCTAAAAATTTTCCACTCCGGCAAGCAAACTGATATTACCATTAATCCTTTCAATCAGGTTCCTCTCTCTCTATTTCATAAACAAATTGATATAAGTGAAAAAGGCACGTTTCATATCATATAATTTTTATCTTCAACATTTTCGTGGCTGCAGATACTTAACATCCATGGATTCAGGCAGATCAAGCTTAAGGTTATATCTGATCTCTGATTTTCTCTTAAACACCCGAAAATTAGGGGAAAACCGTTTCTGTTTCTCATAAATGATAGTTGTTTCGATTTTCTCCTTTTTAGATGCTTAAGGATTGATGATTTGTGAATCTGAACTGATTTCTGCTTCTCTCTAATATCACTTGTTTTTTTACTGAGAAACTGATGGAGAAACCGTCTCTGTTTTCTCATAAATGGCGGCTGTTTAATTTATGCCTTAATAGATGCTTCGATTGAAAATATATTTTCCTGTGGCTCGAAGTGAATCCAAATTTTCTTCTGTTCTATCAACCAAACAGAATTTTCTCTGATTATATTTTCATTTGTTGAAATTCACTATCAACAGAAGGAAATAGCCGAAGCCATGGATTCGCTGGTTCTGATAAATCTCTCACGCTCCACTTTGAGCGACGATGGAGTCTCGTCGTGCGCGTCGATGAATCTGGAGGATATAATTGCAGACGTCAACGAACTCAATTGGAAAGATTGCTGCATCACCTCTTTCCAAACCATTGACTTCTCTTCAGATAATCAATACACTAACCGTGATCTCACAAATTTGGTTCCTAATTCCGACAATGATTATCAGCTTGAGACTGGCCAGAGTACCTTGCACTATAGCTGGAAGAGGAAGAAAGGTAATTTTAGCAATAATTTTAAATTTATTTTCGGTGGCAAAATCTTGATTTCTGACTGGTGTTGCTTTCTCTTTTTTCCAATTCCGTTTCTATATGGTTCGGATATAATTAACTAAAGTCATAGCACATCAGTATAAAATATTCTGTTTACAGGAGTAGTTACAGCAGTGAATGACGATGGTTTACAGGCTGATAAGAGGAAGTCTGAAATTCAAGTGGTAACTGTTGATGAAGATTGGACTGAGGCAACTTCAAACACCAAGGGAACAGAAAACGTGTCTGATGTTGTGGAGACTTATCACGTTATGGGGCAAGCGAAATTCCGGTCCGACTGTTCTGAGGAGGAGAATGACGATGCTAGTGGTGGCGAATGGCAAATCAATATGAAAGGGAAAAAAGTGTCACAAGTTGCCATCCGCGGAAGACGTTCTCGTCAGATGCCAATCAGATATCGCCAATGAAGGTACTGTTTCGAATTGTAAAGCTCCTCTAACCAGCCAACTTTGTTTGATTTTTTGTCGACAATCACGTCTTGATTTTCTGTATTGCTGAGACAACTGCTAGTTTTTATTATGTTACATTTGGTTTAATTTTCATTGACTCAAATGAAAGCTTTTGCCTTCATTGTCGGTGTCAGGAAGTTGGGATATTGATGATAATTTGAATATCATTCATTCTGACATGATAGTTTTGAAACTAATTTTGATGGACATTGACAATTTCTTTCTTTTGTATATAGAAATATAATTTTGGCTGATTTATGGTGTGATTTGCTATTAAACATGACATGCCAGATTCAGTTAGATCTAGTTAAGAAACTTACAGCTTAAATTCACCCCAATTTATAAAACATACCAGCCTCGCTCAACAAATAAAATAATTGGAAAGTTTAAATGAATATTTATAATCTTAAGATTTATTTATAACACTCGTGACCAACACAATACACCTTATTACTTTTGTTGGAGATGTTAGGGTTATCTTAAATCGGAAATAATAAAGGAATATAAGTGATATATAAGTGAAGTAGATTAGGTCTTAAAACGAGCCAATTGATTTTGTGTTAGATTGGCTCAACTTCACTTGTATGCTCACTCAAGCTATAAAGTTCAACACTCTGTCAAACCCATGAATTCTCTACAATTTTAGGGTTTCATGGATCAAAATTGATTTTTTATGGGAATGAAATATATATATATATATATATATATATATATATATATATATATATATATATATATATATATATATATATATATATATATATATATA
>CATIWQ010790006.1:0-10109 GCA_949673415.1 Euphorbia schlechtendalii
AACTTGTCACATGCATATACAACTGCTAACATCTCTTTCTCAGTGGTTGTGTAATTGCATTGTGCAGAAGACAAAGTGTGACTTGCATAGTAAATTGCATGCAAATTCCTTTCGTACCTCTAACCTAAAACACAACCCACAGCTACATCACTAGCATCACACATCAATTCAAATGGCAGAGACCAGTTTAGTTTAACTATAATAGGAGCCGAAACCAATGCTTGCTTTAAAGTTTTGAAGGCTTTTAAACAGTCATCGGAGAATTCGAACTTCACATCT
This sequence comes from Euphorbia schlechtendalii, assembly GCA_949673415.1. Classification (NCBI taxonomy): domain Eukaryota; kingdom Viridiplantae; phylum Streptophyta; class Magnoliopsida; order Malpighiales; family Euphorbiaceae; genus Euphorbia; species Euphorbia schlechtendalii. Next base: position 280 of record CATIWQ010790006.1, read on the forward strand.
TTAACTAATAAATTAGTTAAAGGCTTAGCTATAATCGAGAAATCTTTAATAAACCTTCTGTAGAATCCAGCATGGCCTAGAAATGAACTTATTCCCTTAACATTTATGGGAGGAGGTAATTTCTCTATGATTTCAATTTTTGCTATATCTACGTGAATTCCTTTTTCATCTATCTTATGACCTAATACTATACCCTCATTAACCATAAAATGACATTTCTCCCAGTTCAAAACTTAATTTGTTTCTTCACATGTAGCAAGTACTTTATCTAAATTTTCTAGACATGATTCAAAAGAATTTCCATAAACTGAGAAATCATCCATGAAAACTTCATAATATCCTCCACATACCTACTAAAAATAGCTGAAACACACATTAGAAAAGTAGCTGGAGCATTGCATAACCCGAAAGGCATTCTTCTATAAGCAAATGTACCAAACGGACATGTAAATGTGGTTTTATCCTAGTCATCTGGCTTAATGTGAATTTGGAAATATCCAGAGAATCCATCTAGAAAACAGTAAAATGCATGACCTGATATCCTTTCTAACATTTGTTCTATAAATGGTAAAGGGAATTGGTCTTTCCTAGTGGCTGCATTTAATTTTCTATAGTCTATGCAAACTCTCCATCCAGTTGTTATCGTAGTAGGAACTAAGTTACCCTTTTCATTCTGAACTACAGTAATACCTCCTTTTTTCGGAACACATTAAACAGGGTAACCCATTCGCTATCCGAAATCGGATAAATAATTCCTGCATCTAGCAACTTAATAATTTCCTTCTCAACAACTTCTTTCATGTGAGGATTCAATCTCCTTTGTCTTTCTATTTTAGGTCTGCTTTCGTTCTCCAAATTTATAGAATGCATTACTATATTAGGGTTAATTCCTCTAATATCAGAAATCTGCCAACCAATACTTCTTATTCTACCTTTTATTGTCTCCAATAATGCTTCTTCCTGCAGACTAGATAACTTACTAGAAATTATAATGGGTAAAGTATTGTTGCTTCCTAAAAATGCATAGTTTAAATGACTGGGTAATTGCTACAATTCTACTAAGGGTGGTTTATCTATAGAAGATGGTATTGGATCATCCTCTCTAACTAATTTTTCGGTTTCCGAGGCATATTCTAAATTTTCAAGGGATTCAGATGCTAAGTCTTCAAAAGATACAACATGACAAATTTCATCTACACATGTATCAATTAAGTTATCGATCATGTAGTCTCCACAAAAAATATCCCAATGCATGTTAGCAAACATTTTGACTCTAACTAAATTAAACAAAATAAAATAATAAACAAATATAAAATGGTAGTTTATCAGACCAATCTCTATAGGTGATAACCATTTTGCTCAAAATTGTCTTGATTAATTTTTTTGCTGCCTCTACTGCTCTGTTGGCTTGTGGCCTGTATGGCGATGATCGATGATGTTCAATCCCATATTTCTCCATCAGGGATGATGTAGCTCCTGAAATTGAACCCTATTATATGATACGACGTGATGTGGGATACCATATCGGGCGAAGATATGTGTTTATATGAACTTGGTCATCTTCTTAGCGGTGATATTGGTGTAAGATTTGACCTTTACCCATTTTGAAAAGTAATCAACCGCTACCCTGATAAACCGATGTCTATTGGTTTAACTAGGTCGAATCTCACCAATAATGTCGATGCCCCGCGCTAAGAAGGGCCAAGGAGTAGATAAGTTATGGAGCTCGGATGGCGGTAAATAACTAATGTCACCATAAATCTAGCATTTGTGACATTTCCGTACTTCAGCTACGTTGTCGAAGACCATTATTGTCCAGAAATATCCTTAGGGTTGAAGGTTTTTTGCAAGTGCCAACTCATTCATATGGGGTCCACAATCTCCCGCATGCATCTGCCGGGTGATCAACAATGCTTCTTTTCAGTGAGGCATTGTAAGAGCAGTCCTTCTGAGGTATGTTTGAATAGGTTTCCATCTACCAATCTGAATTGTACAGCCAACCATCGTAATGAAGTTCATTCTGAGTCTGTTGCTCCTTATGGGTATTCTCTGGTTTGTAAAAATTTGACTATTTTAAAGAACAAACTGCCAGCTATTTGGTCATCCTTAGTTTCCACTTGGTGACAGTAGAAGGGTTCTCTGGCGTTTTGAAGAACAAGAGGCTTAATTGGTTGAGTTTGGGGTCCTTCCCACATTGACACAAGTGTAGCGAGTGCATCGGCCATTTGATCTTCATCTCTCAGTACATACTTGAAAATGCATTTTGTGAACCTTTGGGAGGCCTTCCAGGCTACTTCTAGATATGGGTGAAGTGATTCCTCCTTGATTTCGCAGTCACCATTGACTTATCTGATAACCAAAGCAGAATCCCCAACTATCGAAACTACCTTTGCTTGAACTTTCATAAGTGCCTCCAATCCAAACAAGCAGGCTTCGTATTCTGCATCGTTGTTTGTTATTGGGAATTCCAACCGTTTTGATAGTGGTATGACTACATTTTGTGCGGATATCAAGACAACACCCAAGCCTGCCCCATTCTTATTCATGGCACCGTCAAGGAACATTTTCCATTCCATTTGGGTTTCTTCTATTATTACCAGTTGTTCATTTGGGAATTCATGATTCTGGATGAAATCGGATTCCAATGGTTGATTGGTAAGAAATTCCGTGACTGGCAGGCCCTTTATTACCTTCTTGGTTATGTATTCAATGTCTAACTCTGATAATAGTAGTAATAATCTTGAGAGCTTTCCAGCTAAGGTTGGTGACTAGCACAAGTATTTCATTAGATCGATTTTGTCAACGGCCTGAATCTTGTAGGTTTAGAACTAATAGCGTAGCTTTCTTGTTAGCCACACAATTGCTGTAAAAATTTTCTCCACCAAGCTGTAGCATGACTCATAATCGACTAGCTTCTTTCTTAGGTAATAGATTACATGTTCGCTCCTATCTTCAAGCTCTTGACTAGTATTACCCCTACCGATGACTCCTTGATGGCTAAGTACAGAATCATGGGTCTCCCGGGCTTTTGAGGGTAGAGGACTAGTGGGCTTATCAAATATTGCTTAATTTTGTCAATACCAACTTGATATTGGTCGTTCCAAACCACCGGTTGGTCCTTTCGTAACAGCTTGAATATTGGTTCGTAGATTGTGGTGAGTCTTGCAATGAATCAGTTGACAACTTTAGGGATCCCAGAAATGCATGGACTTCCTTCTCTATCTTAGGCACAAGCATTTCCCTGATGGCTCAGCTTTTTTCAGGGTCCATTTCAATTCCCTTCTGGCTAACTATGTGGCCTAGAAGTTTCCCAAATGTTACTTCGAATGTACACTTCTTCGGATTCTATCACAAATTGTATTTCTCAATTCTGGTGAAGAATTTTTAAGTCGATGTTCTTCTCTAGTGTGTGACTTCACAAGCATGTCATCCACGTAGACTTCAACTTCTTTGTTGATCATGTCATGAAGCAGGGTTATGACGGCCTGCTGATATGTTACTCCAGCTTTTCTCAATCCAAATGACATCACTTTGTAACAGTATACGCCCCATTCTATGATGAAGGCCATCTTGATTTTATCAGTAATGTCTATTAAGATCTGACTGTATCCTAAGAAACCATCCATGAAAGTGCACATTGCTATCCTAGCGGCGTTGTCGAGCAATACGTCTATGTGGCGTAAGGGGAAGTCATCCTTTGGGGAGGCTTTGTTTAGGTCCCTAAAATCTATGCAAACTCTAACCTTGCCATCCTTCTTTGCCACTTAGACGATGTTAGCTACCCATGTCGGGTATTCAACCACTTCTAAAAATTTAGCCTCGATCTGCTTAGCTAGTTCTGCCTTGACTTTTTTTCCCATTCAAGTCTTAAGTTACACAGCATCTGCTTTACTGGTCTGATCTGAGCGTCTATTGGGATATGGTGTTCCACGATCTATCTGTCTACCCCAGGCATGTCGTCGTTTGACCAAGCAAAGGCTACCACATCATATGCTCTTATCACAGTATCCCACTTAGTGAGAATATCTTCTCGCACTCATAAATGAGGTAGGACTTTGAGTGGGGATAAGTTTAAGGCTAACCCATCATCAACCATCACACAAAGAATTGATCGATCGAAAATCTGCACCTTGATAAATAGTGCCTTGTTATGTGCACCGGGCTCCTATGGTAACTCAGATTGATCAAGTGTTATGGCTGGTAGTTAGCGAGTAGTGATACTTACCCTGATTGCTGCGCACATTGTAGGCATTCCTATCAATTTCCTTACTAGCCCTATCCTGTGCTTCCGTGATGTCTCAAGCAACTTCCAAATGCTTAATTTTTCTTGAATCCCCTTTAGATGGTTTATCAGGGGGTCAATATCTAGCTCATCCTCATCTACCTTTGGGGGAAGCGGTGGTTCAGGTTGCTCCCTAACGACCTCATCGGGAGTCGAATTATTAAGCTTCATAGCCTCGTCCCTTCAAAAAACCCTTCCTCTTTAGGTGACTCTTAATACCCCATCCTCGATCACCCATGTTTCAGTTTTAGTCACCTAGGAGTACTAGTCATAACCATCATTAAACTAGGTCCGAGCCCCTATCAGTTGATACGCGGCCAGATTTATGGTCCTCTTTCCATAGATGATCGTTTCTCCTTCGATCGAGGTTCCATCATCGGTCTTTCACTTCCTCCTGGGTTTAAGTCCATAAGCATCCGGGTGAATTGATGCCTTTACTAGGGTTTTGTTTAGGTCTCTACTAAAAATGCTTCTTCTAAAGGATCCTCTTCCATGCTTTCCCCTTCGTCAGCCATTGTATTTACTCATAGGTTGGATCGTGATAGCATTACTAGTACAAAATTGGCGGGTATCCCTAACCCTACCGCAAGGACATTGCGATGTCTGATATGATAGCTCATCAAAATCTGGAATTGTCAACATCGATAGGTGGTAGTGGTACCAGTTGCTTAATCCTTCTATTATTAACCGAACACTAGCTTTTTCTGTTGGTCTTGTAGTCATTACCACATAAATTAAAATCCACCACTTTATATAGTTCGTGAGCTGCTCACCCTTTCTTTATTTCTAAGCGATCAGGTCTCGCATGCCTTGCTTTGGCGGCTCCAGGAATGCAAATTTTTACTAGAATTTTGTGGCAATATAGTTCTAAGAAACTTCATCGTCCAAGTACAATATAGTTCTAAAATTGTACCCTCCAAGTACAATTTTATTATACTTGTTCCGATAGGCTTATAATCGGAAACAGTGCCAAAAACCATATCCCACTCTTCTCTACTAATAAGATAAAAGTTCTAAATATGAAGAGGTGTTGTTAGTACCACTTATTAAATAGAAAAATGATGACCATTGCAAGTATACAGTTACGATGTAGTTTTAAAAGATATCGATCCCACTAGGAAGGAATTCGATTGTATGGACCAACTAGAGTTACGGACCAAAAGAAATAAGATAATTTGTATTGGAGGGTTTGGATGATATATTGATGAATAGATAGATGCATGAACAGATTAGAGGAGATGTAAACTATATAGATAATCCATAAGAATAAGTATATTAGAGAAAAACATGCAAAATTATTAAGAATATTTCGCACACTAGACAACTTCAACAAATACGATTCTAGACTCCCAAATATTCAATAATTCACCGTAGAGCAACACATGAAATGACTTATCTAAATCTAGAGTAAACGAATTATGACATTTATAAAAACCTGGATAACAATATTACTATGCTTAGTATGAGACGCTCTCACATAGCCTTATTTAGAAAGTTACCACTCCAAAAATGTTTGCTCACTAAACAGCATTATAATCATAGATCTAGTGATTATACACAATCTTGTTAACCCTAAAATCACTCTTAAAGTTAACTCGAAAGCATATAACCTGATTAATATAAGTGATGGAGGAGGAAATACACGTTATGACACATAGACATATCATAAACTTCGAAATAGAAAGCATAAGTAGAAAATAAAGTAAAGTTGTAAGGTATGCAAGTGAAAGCTAAAGTTAATCAAACTATATCCACTCTTTAATGGGAGTCGTCAACTCCCGCAATTCATGAATCTACTTTGAATTCGATCTCGACTCATACAAAAACTCCGCTAGAATGCTATTCTTTGTGAATATCAAATAAATGAATGTTGAAGAACAAAAACTTTTATTGATAAGTGCTTTTCAATTACAGTCATATAACAATCGCTCGAATTTGTTGAGAAATCTAGTGATCGAAATAAGAATCGAATCACTTATACATTTTTCTCACTAACACTTTTATCATAGAAAAATCTAGACAATTTTCATTCTCTATCTATGCATACACGTCTACTAAATGTCATGCCCATTCACACCCCACAAAAATGGTTGGTATTGAACCCTATTTATAGAGTGCAAAGGGTTGCTTTTATCTATACGAAGAGTTGTTTCCATTGGCGAAGGGTTGCACACTTCACTGTGATTGGATGCAAAGTTTTATCCTTATCCACAATGGAAAGGCATCTTTTTGTGATTGGTCAACTTCCAAAAGGTGTCTTTTCAAATGGTAGTTAATGGCGATTGATGGTGGTTGATCGTAATTATGGTAGTTGAAAAGATATAATCAATAACCATCACAAGTCGAGACCATGAATTACATGTCGCGATCGTGAATAATGGTTGGCAACTTTTTGTTTATGAAGGGTGACAAGTCACGACCGCGAATGGGTGTCACGATCATGAACAATGCTTTTCTTCATAATTCTTCTTTGTAACTTTGCCGATCTTTGACAACTTCGATCCTAAGCCAAATCCTTGTGTTCCACGCATCTTTTTGCACCTTTTTCACTCTTTTTACATAGAATTCTATCTTTGATCATTTTACACCCAAGATTCACCTAGTTTCAGCACTTGCATAAAAAACAACTACTTACTACGTGAAATCTTTTATATGAAGTATAAAATGACTCTAAACCACATCACTTTATGAATAAAAATATCATGATAGTAAGTGTAACTATACTCTTATCACACCCCCACACTTAACTTTTGCCTGGTGCTCAAGGTAAACACAACAGAAGTGTATCAAATAGTATTCAAGTTCATACCACATTTGGCGAAAGACTATTGCAATGAGTACCACATTCGTACGTTGCATAAGATTCAAGTAAAAGTTTGAAATTTACCACAAATTAGTAATGTGCAATTTATATAGTCTAGTTACATACCTTTGCTTTTAATGGAGGGTCAACCGAATTACCTCTTCATATAAGTGTCATATGCTTGCTCGAATATTTCCTTCTCTTAAGCATAGTATAAAGTATAAAGGACAAAGGGAGCACACTTTGAAAAGATTGATCTCAAGGTATTTTTAGGTAACCTAGGATGGTAAAACACTCTTAGTGGTCGCATTTTATTCTCCATACCACTCTCCCTTATTTTAGCGGTTGCATTTTATGCTCCATACCACTCTATCTCATTTTTTTTCTTTTAAAGCATATGTTTTTTAAGTACAGATTTGTACTTTGCACCCATTTTTGGTGCTATGCTACTTTTTTTTTCTTCTTTCACTCATTAGATGGTTGCAATTTTTGCTCCTTACCATTCCTCACCTTTTGCATAACTCATAAACTATCATCTCTTTCTTTTGATTTTTCTCTCTTAACACCCTCATCCTTTATTAATCACTTCAAAGTATTATGGCTATAGTTTCCCAAAACTTTAAACACACTCAATACTTATAGGATGTATTCGAGAATAGCATATAAAACTCTTAGTAAGAACACTACTAGATATTACTCCACTACTAACTTATTGGTAGCATTAAACTAAAACTATATAACTTGTACTAATTCATGTTGCATTGAAATATATATCGAAACTTACTTGGAATGTTGCTTTCAAATGTTACTCACCACTCATCCTTGCAAAATGCTAAATGTTATGCCAAAAGCGCTCACACTCTCAACTCGAAACAACTGTTCAAAATATGCACTAACATCGAACTTGTAATACCTAACACTCACAATAACCTTGGAACATTTGTTAGTATAGTATAGGTATGGATAATGTATAAATAACAAAAAATCAAGAAAATTTTCATATTCTTCAATTTTTTAATTTATTTGATTTTTTTTTAATTTTTGTGAATTTTACAAATACGCCCCACACTAAAGAACACAATGTCCTCATTGTGAGAGATTTTATTAAAAACAAAAAACTAAACTAATCACACACAAATGAAAAGAAAATAAAAGAAAAAGAAATTGAACCTGTTTTAATCATCCAAACTTGAATCTGGAGGACTCAGCGAGATATCCAAATTCTTCATTCTGAAGTATGTATTCAACTTGCGGTTCAAAGAAATGTTGGATTTTGTTAGTTGACGAACATCTTTAATGAACTTCCCTCTCCAAGTAACATGTGTACTTCCAAAGGCTTGTCTTGTTTCACTACTTCCAATTTGAACTTCTTCCATCTCCTATTGGGTTGGTTCTCTCGAAAAGTAGATTCTTCAATCGGTCTTAATTTCCTCACCCTTACTCCATATGGTAGAAACGCAAATTTCTTGTCTTCTTCTCTAACTATTCTTGCTCTCTTCATATAAATCCCTCCCATAAAGTTGAATTTCTCTCGAGGACAATATTGATATGGTAGTTGGTTCTTTTCCCCCAAAATAATTCCGCAAATCGTATTTGCACGTCCAACTCTATCCTTTTTATATATAATAAGACTAGTGATGGATTCTAACACGTACATCGAAAATTTTTACCATAATTGCAAAACCGCACACTACAATATAACCAAGTCTTTCATCGACACTTTTGTAGTTTAGTATCAAAGGAAAAGACTTTGAAAAATAAACTTATGAAGGTAAAGAAGGCTATTTCTTCGATTATTCTTCTTGGACAAGTTTTTGACATCGTATCGATCCAATCCCGTTAACTAAGTCCAAATATTCATTAAATCATAATCTTCCTCCTTTTCAATCTCATCATAAGTTTCCCCTAAACTGAACCACTTAATCAAATCCATTAAAGTAAACTTATACTCTTCCCTTCTTCCATAACAGTAACCAAAAGCTCAAGGACCCATCCCTCGATAAACAAAAAACTCATATTCACAAATTTCTCCAATCCAAATAGTGAAAAATACTCTTCTACTTCTGCATGAATTCCAGCATCAATCGCAAAAGTAGGATCATAGAAAAGTGTACCTTGGACATCAAATTTCTTGATCCTCAAGTATCGCTCAACTTCTTCTTCACTATAAATTGGAAAAGGGCATCCATACTTGTTTTGTTGGTTAACCAATTTTTTCTTCCCCTTAGTTGCTACTGATTTCTTGGGAGCCATTGAATTCAAGAGTTTGAAAGAATGATTTGTGTTTTGATTTGATTAAATAGAGAAAAACACTTTGAAAAGAGATTGTATTTGTATTAAATAATGTTTGATTTGTGAAAATCAATTAGGAAAGTAGTTATATATATATATATATAGGAAATTCGGTAATTATGGCTTTTTAAATGGATATATACAATTATATCTGTTAGAAAATAGAGCCGTTACAGCAATAACTATTGTGAAATCGTACCAGTCGTGATCGCGAAGGATAGTCGCGATCGTGACTTTCTCCTTACAGAAATATAATGTTTTGTCAACTTAATTCATGAGCATGATATAGGTCACGATCGTGATATTTTCAAAATCCAAATTCCTTTTCACTTTCTTTTATTTTATATCAAAACACAAAAAAACAAAATAAAATATACTACTACTTATATATATATATATATATATATATATATATATATATATATATATATATATATATATATATATATATAT
>CATIWQ010790091.1:0-13413 GCA_949673415.1 Euphorbia schlechtendalii
AATATTCTTAAAAGGAATATTTTTGACAAAGAAAAATTTGTTAATTCTTTAAAAGAAGAAATCAGTTTTAAGGTTTTAAAAACTAAGCTAGAAAATCCTGTTTTACAAAAACAAATCACTGAATTATAGGAAAAGGAAATATGTTCTAATATTCCAACTGCCTTTTGGGACAAAAAGAAACATATTGTCTCTTTACCATATGAGCTAGATTTTAATGAACGGTTTATCCCAACCAAAGCTAGACCTATTGCTATGTCTCCAAGACATCTCATTATCTGTAAAACAGAAATTGAAGATCTTTTGCAAAAAGGTCTTATCAGAAAAAGCTCTAGTCCTTGGAGCTGTCCTCCTTTCTACGTTCAAAACGTAGCTAAACTCGAAAGAGGAGTTCCTAGGTTAGTCACTAATTACAAGCCCCTTACTAAGGTGCTTAGATGGATTAGATATCCCCTTCCTAATAAAAATGATCTGTTAAACAGACTTTTTGAAGCTAAAATCTTCTCAAAATTTGATATGAAATCAGGTTTTTGGCAAATTCAGATTGATGAAAAGGATAAGTATAAGACTGCTTTTACTGTTCCTTTTAGTCTCTATGAATGGAATATTATGCCTTTGGGCTTAAAAATGCCCCTTCTGAATATCAAAAAATTTTGAACGAAATTTTTAATGCTTATTCATCTTTTTCTATTGTTTATATTGATGACGTTCTTATATTCTCAAAGAATATTGAACAGCATTTTAAACATTTAAATATCTTTTTAAACATTGCTAAAAGAAATGGTTTAGTTGTTTCTTCCAGAAAGATAAAACTCTTTCAAACTAATATTAGATTTTTAGGACATACCATTGAAAATGGTACTTGCATTCCCATAAGTAGAGCTATTGATTTTCCAGACAAATTTCCTGATGAAATTAAAGATAAAAAACAGTTGCAAAGATTTTTAGGTAGTCTAAATTATATTGTAGATTTTTATAAAGATTTAGCTATAGATGCTAAAACTTTATTTTGAAAGGCTAAGGAAAAATATTCCTGAATGGACTGAAAGTCACACTTTAGTTGTTAAGCGAATAAAATCTCGCGTAAAGGTTATACCTTGTTTAGCTATTCGCCATCTGAAGCCTTCAAGATTGTTGAAATAGATGCTTCAGATTTAGGTTATGGTGGAATCCTTAAGCAAAGGATCAATGAAATTGAATCCTTAGTCAGATTTACAAGTAGGGTATGGGTAGGAGCTCGTAAAACTACTCCACAATTAAGAAAGAAATTCTTTCTATTGTTCCTTGTATTCAAAAGTTTTAATCTGATTCAAATATTTTTTTGACGATCCTAAATATTTATTTTTTTTACGAGGAGAGCTCCCATTTTAAGATCATTTGGACAATCGAAACTTGTGTGATTCAAGGATAAAATCCCGAAAAACCATCATCATCGAATGCATCCCGTGCTCATACCAGCTCTAAGCCCGATCTTATTAGGTCGATATTCGAGGGTAAGTATTTGTCATGAGCACCTTATGATTAAGCTGTACTCGGGATTCTCCCACTATATCTAGGGGATTTCGCTGGCAAGGTGGACAATGATGAAGAGGCCATTGAGGATAGTAGTAGCGATGGTGATGAGGCAGATTCCAAGTCACATTAGTTTTATCTTATTCTTTCTTTTTGTTATTTAGGGTGAACCCCACACATATGGCACATTTGCACATTGAAACATGTAACATTTAAAGCTTTTTTATGAATGTAAAACTATTTCCTCGATATCCGCCTATGGTTTATGTAGATAATTTATGCATAGCTTGGATTATTTTTTGACTTTTTGTAGGTGAAATGGGGAAAAAGTTGAAATTTTCGATGAAAAGTAGAGGTGGTGCAAGTAAGGGCAGTACATGCCTCGTGGGTGGCACCAATCTAATAGTATAGATGGATACCACCCCTGCAAAATAGGTCGATTCCAAAAATAAGGTCGGTACTGGCCTTGTTCAAGACTTAGCCAAATTTTCTTCTTTTGTTGTTCTTTCTTCGTTTTCGCATTGATTTTACTATGGAAACTTGCAACTCCGGACTGAGATCTTTCTTGAGGACCCTTACCAATCCCGATTGGAAGAATTTAGAGAATTTCAGATAATGGGGACTTTGGTATCTCACCTTTCACCTGACCAACATAGTGTTCATTCATACGATGCTCACATTCTGCATCCATTAGATTGCGTCTTCCACTTTTGGACCCACAGGCTCTACTCTATGATTGAGGAAAACTAAACCATCTTAGGTAACCCTTGACCTTGAATATTTTCCTATCATGGTGCCAAACCATAAGTTTAGAGTTGTGTACACACTAATAAGATCATGGAATCTAGATTCTACTAACCAGCTGCTATCGCATCCCCCGGAGGTTGGAGGTTTTCGAGTTGTTGCGATTCTGGATTAGTTTTTAGCTACTTCGAGACATTACTAAGAATTTTCTATGCATGGAGGCCTTGAAAGCCGACCTAGCCTAGTTGGAGATCATTTCATCTTACTACAGATAGCTCTTTGAATCTCATTCTTTCCTTATTTCTTTATTTCTTGTAATGAGACAAAGCCGCAAGTTTGGATTTTGGAGAAACATGCTTTAATTCATGAGCCCAAGAGGTCACCTATGAAGTAAGTACAAGGCTATCAATTATAGCGAGAGAGGACTCCGTGCTACTGATCATTATAGGTTGATAGTGAATGACTGGATACACATTATGGGAGAATACATAGATAGCCAAATTCGCTAAGTTTGCCCTTGGTGGAAGATTATCGACTTTGCTACTCATGTTCATGCTTATGATGTTTAGCTTCTTGGTCTATAGGGTACAACGTTTTTAGTAATACGGGAAGATGCAGTGAGTTCCTAGGGATTTTTTTCCATACTCATGGTCCTAGCTGGGGAAATAGATTACCTGGTCACATCCTTGAGAATTGTTCTAAGCACACTGGTTTCCCTACTTTGGATCATGCTCACCGAGAGGCTATAGAGATAGAAGGCTTTTACCAGGGATGGCTGCAGGAGATCCGGGGGCTCACCAACCTAGATAGCGTGATTGGGCTACTCTATAGTGGACGTATGCTAAGGATGGTTTGGAATTGTTTTGATGATGCTAAACCTGTTGATACAGAAAGAAGGTAATAATAGACCATAAACACACACACAAACATATGTGCTTAGTTGTTTTTATTGATGCAGACTTATTTGCATTTTATTTATGAATTGGGATGTATGTAATATTCCAACTACTAAGAATAAACCAATATATTATGCTACTTGCATTTTTTCTCAACACAACACACAAACATCCAATATAAATATACTAGTAATAATTCAATAATAATTCCTTTGCATTGAATAAAATTAAATAGGGTAAAAGTTTTTTATACAAGATACCCAATAACCTAACCCCTATTGTTAATCAACCTTTCGATATTTTATTAACATCTCTTTATTTTCTATCTTTAACCTAATATTTGCCCAAAATGCCCTTTTTGAGTTTTCACTTTGGTGAACCATTCAGCAAAAGAATACCCTAATTTTTCCTCAACTGTATGAAAGGGAACAGTTAACGGGGCTTGTTTGACAGCTCTCTTTTTATTGTGTTACTTTTCAAGATTTAGTTTTTCCCTAAATTTGATAGCACTTAAGCCGATCCTGGTTGATTGGATTCATGAACTCATTGTCATCCATGTCCATCACTTTAATTGCCCCCTTTGCTAAGAATCTTCTTGATCACGAACGAGCCATCCCAACTGGGCCTGAACTTCCCCCTAGCATCCACGTTGGAGGGTTTTAATAGTTTTAGGACCAAGTTTCCTACTTTCAAAGGTTTCTTTGGATGCTTAACTTTGCTATTGTAGGCTCTGACCATACATTACTGGTACATTTGGAGATGATCTAACACTTTTAAACAATGCTCATTGATCATGTTCCACTACTCAAATCTAGCTCTATCCCAATTTAATTTTTTTAATTTTGCTTCTAGAGATACTCGTAAGGATCCAACTTCAATTTTAACTTGAAGAACTACTTCCATCTTGTAGAATTAAGGAAAAGGGATTTTGATCTGTTGCATACGCACACTAGTTTTGTATCCATAAAGTTCATACAGAAATTTGTCTGCCCAATCTTGGTAAGTGGTCACCATTTTAGAAAAAATCTTCTTTATTAACTTGTTGGCCGCTTCTACTACCCTGTTAGCTTGAGGTCTATAGGGCGAATACTACTGGTGCTCAATGGTATACTTTTTGATCATGTTTGATGTTGCCCCTTAAAACTAGACTCCATTGTAAAACACTGTATGGTGAGCATCCTATAGTGCACAAAGGTATGCTTTTCTATGAACTTGGACATTTTCTTGGTGGTTATGGTGGTGTAAGATTCAGTCTCTACCCACTTTGATAAATAGTCTATCGCGACGATGATGAACCAATGGCCTTTAGTCGATGAAGGGTAAATCTCACTGATGATGTCTATCCCCCACATCGAGAAAGGCCAAAGAGAAGAAAGATTGTGAAGATCAGGTGGAGGTAGGTGACTAATGTTTCCATAAATCTGACATTCATGGCACTTCTTTATCCCAGAGATACAATCGGCTATCATGGTAGTCCAAAAGCAACTTTGCCAATGAATATTCTTTGCCAGGACTAAACCATTCATATGAGGACCACTATTCCCCTATGGATGCGATTCATTATAAGGGAAACTTCTTTCTTGGAAAGGCATCAAAACAATAAGCCATCACCAATGTGCTTGAATAAGTCATCACTAACTATCTAGAACTGAACACTAGTCGATACAGAGATAAATGTACAAAATATGTTGCCCTTATAGGGAACTTGCCTTCTTGTATCAATTGAACTATGTCTAGATACCAACATTTCTCATCTGTTTTGATAACAACTGTGATTGCATGACAGTAGAAAGGCTCTTTAAAAAAATGGAGGACAACAATTCTGATGGGTTGGGATCAGGGATCTTCCCACATAGAGGCTAGGGTGGCCAAGAAATATTCCATCTAATTCTCATATCGAGGCACATGCCGGAATATACACTTCTTAAACTTCATGGCCAAACCCCAAACTACATCTAGATATGGGTGAAGAGGTTCTTCCTTGAATTTCCAATCTCCGACGACTTGTTGAATCAATAATGTAGAATCACTGATGATAGTGACTTTCGATGCACTCTCGTTTCTCAAAGCTAGCAATATTAACATACATACCTCATATTCTTCTTCGTTATTGGTAATATGAAATTCCAAGTGGTTAGACAAGGAAATAACTTCATTATGCGGTGTTACTAAGATAACCCCAATACTCTCCCCTTTACAATTCATAGCCCGATAAAAAACATAGACCATTCATCAAAGGTTGCTTGGATAATTGTGAGATATTCATTAGAAAAATCCAACTTTTCTACTTAATTGGAATCTAATACTTGATTAGCCAGGAATAGTATGAATGCTTGACCTTTGATCACCTTCTTATTGATATACTTAATATTAAATTCAGATAGAAGTAGGAGCCAATAGGAAAGCTTGCTAGTTAAAGTCGGAGAGTGGCACATATACTTCATTGGTTCAATCTTAGCTACAGTTGGATTCAATATAAATGGAAATAATGCTAAAGCTTCTTAGTGATCCAAACCATCATCTTAATTGTTTCCTCAACCACCATGTAGTGGCTTTCATACTCAAGAAGTTTCTTACTCAAGTAATACACAACATGTTCATGCTTATCATCTTTCTCCTGGATGAGCATTAACCCCACTAAAAATTCTTAGATAGCTAGATATTAAATAATGGGCTTACCAGGAGTTGGTGGTTTGAGAACTAATAGATTGATTAAGTACATCTTGATTCAGTCAAAGGAAAGCTAAAATTGGTCATTACATACTATCAGTTGTAGATACTTTAGAAACTTGAAAAGGGGCTCACAAATAGTTGTTAATCGGGTGATGAAATTACTGACATACTGAAGAGAATTGAGAAATGAACGAAATTCCTTTTCTATCTTTGGGGTTGGCATGTCGTGGACATCCTTTATTTTATCTAGATCCATCTCTATCCCCCTTTGGCTAATGATGTGCCCTAGAAGCTTACTAGATGTCACACAAAAAAATACTTTTCTTCATGTTGAGATGCATATTGTACTTCTCTAACCTGGTGAGGAAGCGATTTAATAATTTTGGATGCTCTTCACAAGTCGCACATTTGACCAACATATCGTTAACATAGACTTCCACTTCCTTATGGATTATGTCATAGAGCAAAGCAATCACTTCCTGTTGGTTAGTTACCTCGAGGTTCTTCAACCCAAATGGTATGAATTTGTGATAGTACACTCCACACTCACTGATAAATTTTATCTTAACCTTGTTAGTAATGAGAATTTGATTCTAGCTCGAAATCCATCCATGAAGGTGTACATCACTCCCTTGTGTGCGTTGTCTATCAATACATTAATGTGAGGCAATGAGAAGTCATCTTTTGGAGAAGCCTTGTTGAGATCTCTAAAGTCCACACCAACCCTAACATTTCCATCTTTCTTGGCTACGGGGATGATATTAGCTAATCATGTCGGATACTCAATAACCTCGAGAAACTTGGCTTCAAGCTGCATAACTTCTTCTACTTTAACCTTATCTACCCATTTTGGTGGTAGTCTTCACAACTTTTGCTTTAATAGCTTGAAATCTAGATTGGTTGGAATTATATGTTCTGCGATTTCTTTGTCTACTCCCGACATGTCTTCATAGGACCAGGTGAAAGTGCTCACGTAACATCTAAGCACATTTTGAATCTCTCTTTTTTCTACTAGGATTTAACTCATTGTATATAGTTACTATTTTAGGTGATTTATTTGTACCTAAATTAATTTCATGTAAAGAAACTTCATGTATGCTAAAAACATTATGAGTAAACTCAGATGAATGCATGGTGCTGTCAGGTAAAACATACAACAAGTAAGAAAAGTTTGAATATTTCATTGCATAAAAGGCCTCATAAGCAGAGTTTTTAACATAAATAACATTAGGAATATTATAGATTACATCATCAAAATCATAGTCTTCAACCATAAGTGGAGGGCCTTCTTTAATGATGTCCACTAGTGTAGCCACGGAATTTGCAAGAGATTGATTACTAGAGGAATGACAGCGGGTGGCAAGAGGTCAGCTATAGCAACCATTGAATTAGTTTTGGCTAAAGGAGTTGGAGGTCGAGTGAGGTTAACCTAGAGGAGCATCAAATGGAGGAGAATGGGCCGATGGAGAGACCATAGGCATGCTAAAATGAGTAGTTGAAGAAGAACCTTTATCGGGAGGGAGGGGGCAGTAACCGGGAAAGCATAAGTGGGAACAATTGGATGGGTGTTTCTTAGAGTAGACCCATTAATAGAATCAAGCATCATTTCTTAAAAGTCAAGAGCCAAACCCAATTTTTGAATCTGATTGAGCCTAATGTGTCATTTCTTTGTATTTTGACCATGGCCTTATCTAATTTCTTGGTAGTCAATGCATTAAAGCCTCCTTTTGTCTAAACTCCCTTCCATCCCTTTTTCATGAGGATCGAAAGAGACTTAGTGAGAGAGGCGACAATAACATCGATGTCTTCATATATAGAATTAGTAGAGCTATCATCAATTTCCCCCTTAGTGGATTTATTGGTTTCATCAATCTCCATAACCATTTTAGCCTTCTTTTTATCATTAGCAGCAAGGGGAACAAGGGCCTTCTCAGGAATTCTCTCTTAACCAATCATGTAATAAGTCTCAAAGTTGAAGACATGAATGAAAATATCAAAGCCTAGCCACATTTGACCACCATGCTTAGCAGGTTTGGGTTATTCCTTGTACGACACTTGAGCTCGGTTACCAATGCTAACCATGTTACAAAAGATAAGCATCTTGACTTGTTGACCTTATTGCGAGGGGAGCGAAGCCCACTCTAAGATAAGGGATGAGAGGTTTACGGTCTAGGGCTTCCAAACTGCCTTGATGATACTTGCCTAAACTTTTCCCTAGAGCAGTATAGTTGAAACGTTTCATCAATTTTCCAACATTCTTTTGAAAGCGAAGTTACCCATTTGGGGCTTTCTTCTTGGACGTAGGGACTTGGGCTACATGAAAACTAAACTCTTTCTCCTCAAATGTAAGAGCTGCAAAAATTGACTTTTCATCAGCTTCAATGGTTACAACTTTGCAATGATGATACAATTTGATCATTTGGTTAAAAGTAACGGTAATGACATCTATAGAATGGATTCACGACCTACCCAAAAGGAGAGAGTAGGTGACTGGAATGTCAAGAACCGTGGAAGTAACCTTAGCCTAAACTTCATCCACTATCACTTCTGCTTCAAAGACATCGATAACACCGCTCTTTGTATCATCATAGGCTCAAATGATAGTTCTAAATGTAGCATGCATAGATTCATTAAGGTCAAGATGTAGGTTAACTTTCAAAGGGCAAAGATTAAGCATTGACCCATCATCAACCATCACACATGGGATCATTCGGCTAGAGATTTGCACTCAAATAAAAAGTACCTCATTGTGATTATATCATTCTGGGGTAAATCTGACCAGTCGAAGCTTATCACCCTAGGATTCTCTTTGAAAGGAAAACCTTGGCTTATGGCAACACAAATTCTATGATAGAAGTGGTTGGAGTAGCATCCATTTCCAAGAGTTTCTAAACTAGATCTCTCTATGTGCATAAAAAAGAGTGAGCAATTGCCAAATGATGAACTTAGCCTAAGTGGTTTTAAGTTGATTGACTAAAGGAACAAATTCCAACAAGAATTCATCAAAGTGACGGAGTAGGAGGATTATTCGGAGTAGGCTCGGTGTCCTTATACTGAGGCTTGATCTTAGTGTACTCATGTTCATCCGGTTGATAAACTTGACCACTATGAGTAACCCTTAAGACTCCTTTTTCCAAAACCCTTATTTAGTTACAGATTGGAATAGGTAATTACGAACATGATGCATTGTGGAAATGTCCTTGAGCTCGTAATTGTCAAGATCGACCAGGTTTAAGTTCACAATGCAAACATCTTCTTCTTTTAGAATTGCCTTCTTCTTCTTATCAAATTTCAGATTATAATACTTAATGTTAATCAAAGTAGGAGATTCACTTCTAACAATATCAATAGGCTTGGCTTCATCGCCAAACATATTGATGAGAGTGGCAATTGACTTCGCCATTTCATAATCTGAGTTATCCTCAAACATCACCTCTAAAACCACATAATGCCCAAGATTATATTGCATTAACATCTCAAAAACAAAGTTTGATTGCAAGCCCAATCCGATAACATTCACCTGATACCCCCTATCTAGGATCATGAGCTCGATATGCTAAGCCTTCTCCAAAATTTCTATGAATCTCTCAAAGTCATCTAGTTTAAGAAGATGATGGTAACTGGGATGTAATCGCCAACAAGAAAGAAATGTTGAGTTTTGAAGTAAGACTTGGGGTTAAGCAACACTTGAATGGCTATCCTCCAGTAACAGTAATTGAAAGTATCCCCATACATCTACTTGCAGTTGCATAACTCGGTCAAGCTAGTCCTTAGCTTCTCATTATAGATGAACTGACTTCGGAATGCTTGAAACAACATCTCCCAATTTCTCCTGAAATCTATCGGTAAACTCATGAACCAATCAAATGCCAGTCTTGCAAGTGAGCATGGAAATAAAGCAACTAAAGCTTGATATGATAAACCTTGCACTTTCATCACGGAATCGAAGCGAATGATTTGAAAAGATGGAGATCCTATGCCATGATAAATAGGGATTCCTACCAAATTCATGTTAGACATGATGTATGCCTTAGAGGCAATTATGGTAATATATCTTAATTAGTTACAATGTACAAATGGTTTAGTATTATTATTATTATTATTAATAAAAAACATCTTTATTATTTATCAGTGCTTTTATTTATATTTATGTATCTCGTTGTTATCATATATGTATATTATTATATATATATGCGCATTGATAAGACAAAGTCCATAACTACTTCATAGCGTAAAAGTGCGAGGACATAGTAGGAGTTATGTGGTGTGAGAAGTGCACATATGTATTACTATGAATAGACTAAATATCCCAAGTCATTGTTTCATTGAGACTGGATATTAATGAAGCAGACATACAAGCATTTGTAGGCTTACTCCTTGAATTAGATCCAAATAGCTGATCTCACGAGCTGAAGGTGATACATTGAGTTAACACACGAATGTATTCGGGTAATACATTGGCGATCACTATAAGATAAACACTCGGAAATAACTATATCCATGTGTTGGTGTCCTGTCATATTGCAATGGTAGTACAAGTGTCCTGCCTTATGTATGAGTTGCTATACTTTGGCTCATACTTATTCATATCCTGGTTATCAAAATGACATGAATGATTACAGGTATAGTGATGATTATATATTGGTAAGCCAAGTAGTCAAGATAGGATCCATCGCTCCTAATATAGTGATATAATGGGAGATGTACCTTAGGTCCTTTGTTGAAGAGGCACATTCATAAACCTCTGATCAGAGTAGAAGATTAATAGAATGGGTTTCTAGTCAATCTTGATACATTATGGCGAGTGGTGTTCTTTGTGAACGAGTCTAGTTCCAGGATAGCTATGGCTATTACATGAGCTAACACTTAATCCAAGCTCAATAAACTAGATGGTACTTAACCTGATGGAAGGAGTGTATTGTATTGGTTACTACTGCAAAACTCGATCAAGTCACAAACACGTGACGTTTCATGTATCGGGGAATTATACGCCTTTGCTAGAAGGCCCATTTGATCGTCTAGAGCTACCGGGTACCATATCGGTCTAGAACATTGAGCCTAAAGGTTCCCAAATGGAAATCTAAGTTTAAGTTAAGCTCTATACTTCGGGATCCTATGAGGTCACACATTTTGGATCTTTATTGGACGAAGTAAAGAACCTATAAAC
Organism: Euphorbia schlechtendalii; assembly: GCA_949673415.1. Classification (NCBI taxonomy): domain Eukaryota; kingdom Viridiplantae; phylum Streptophyta; class Magnoliopsida; order Malpighiales; family Euphorbiaceae; genus Euphorbia; species Euphorbia schlechtendalii. The sequence continues at coordinate 10,990 of CATIWQ010790091.1, forward strand.
TAAGCCTATGCTGAGAATATTTGTTTTGTCGAATTCGTAGGAAGAATTATTAATTGGTTGGACCGAATTAATAATTAAAAAATTAAAGGAGAAAATTAGGAAAATTGCACGGAGTGGAGCAAGGGAATTTTTCCCATTGCGAGTGGGCCCCAAATGAACACGGGTTATTCAGAGTGGGGCCTGCGCGGCTGCACCATGAGCTGAAAAGCTTGCGAGGCGCTAGCGTACGGGCTAAGCCCACACTTGCTAGCAGGTAGCAGGCCCATGAGCGTGCGTTTAAAAGCCAAGTTTGCGGTAAGCCAAGCCCATTATGGCTTACCTTACAGCAAGGAGGTAAAGGTTAGCTGTTCGCCACTTTTCTACTAATAAGTTTAATAGTTTGTTCACAAGATTCGGCTATATATCAATGGTGCCAAAAACTTGTTCATGAAAAATATAGATGTTGTCAATACCTCTTATCAAATAGAAAAATGATGATAACTGCATTTATACAGTTGCGATTTAGTGTTAAAATATATCGATCCCACGGGGAAGGACTAGTTCTAAAGATCAACAAGGAAGATAAAAGAAAGAAAACAAAATATATTGAAGTAAAGGTTAGGAAAGAAAGATTAGAATGAAAAATGAGTAAATATAGGTATGAAAGATTAGAGAATTTAAATATATATATTTTCCCTACGAAATAAGGATAGCAGAGAAAGAATGCAAGTCAAACAAAGATGTTACGATTCACTAAATTAATTTAACAAACTCGATTCTAAATACCCAGATGTTCAATTATTAGTCGCAGAGAAACACATGAAATGACTTTTCTAAATCTAGCGCAAATGAATTAAGACAATTATATAAACATGGACAACATCAATACTATGCTTAGTACGGGTCTCTCTTATGTAGCCACTTTTAGCAAGTTACCATTCCAAAAATGTTGGCTCACTAAACAGTGTTATATCACAGATCCAGTGATTATACATGATATTGTTAACCTCGAAATTACTCTTAAAATTAACTCTAACGCATATAACTTGATCAACATAAAAGACTTAACACGAAATACGCATTATGACACATAGACATATCATAAACTTCAAAATAGAAAGTATAAGTAGAAAGCAAAACAAAGTTGTAAGGTATGCAAGTGAAAGCTAAAGTTGATCAAACCGTATCCACTCTTTAATGGGAGTCGTCAATTCCCGCAATTCCTGCGTCTGCTTTGAATTTTGTCTCGGCCCATATAGAACCTCTGCTAGGATACTATTCTTTGCGAGTATCGAACAAATGAATATTGAAGAAAGAAAACATTTATTGATAAGTGATTTGCAAGTACACTTATACAACAATCGCTCGAGAATATAGAGAAATCTAGTGATTGAAACAAGGATTCGAATCACTTAAACATTTTCTCGCAAACACTTATGAATGTAGTGAACTCTCTATCTACAAACTATGTACTATCTTTCACCCCTTTCTTCTGCACGAAATTAGTGAGGTTTGGAGCCCTATTTATAGAGTTCGAAGGGTTGCGTCTATCCAAATGAAGGGTTGTGTCCATTGGTGAAAGATTGCATCTCTTCATTGTGATTGATTAAGAAGCTTTGATATAATCCACAATGGATAGGCACCTTTTCATGATTGGTTGACTTCTGATAGGTGTCTTATAATTGGTAATTGATGGCGGTTGATCATGCTTATCTGGTGGTTGGTAGTTAAGAAGATAAAACAAGAAAACCGTATAAGTCACGACCGCAATATGTAAGTCGTGACCGTGAATCTTTGATTGGCAGACTTTTGTTTCTGAAGTGTACAAGTCGCGACCACGAATGATTGTCGTGACTGTGAATTGAGTTTTTCTTCAGAATTCTCCTTGCAACTTCACCGATCTTTGACAGCTTCGATCATAAGACAAATCTTTAAGTTCCACGCATCTTTTTGCACCTTTTTCACTCTTTTTTCATAGAATTCCACTTTTGATCATTTTACTCCTAAGATTTATCTAGTATCTGCATTTATATAAAAAAGAACTACATACCACGTGAAATCTTTTATATGAAGTACAAAAATGACTTAATTCATAGTGTTTAATGTGTAAAATTAGTATGATATTAAGTATAATTAAACACTTATCATACCCCCACACTTAACTTTTGCCTTGTCCTCAAGGTAAATTCAATAGAAATATATAAATTTGTAAACAAGTTCGTATCTCATTTGGCGAAAGACTATTGCAGTGAGTACCACATTCCACATTGCCAAAGTTTTCAAGTAGAAGTTCGAAATTCCTACAAATTAGTAATGTGCAATTTATATAGCTTAGTTGCATACCTTTGTTCTTAATGGAGAGTCAACCGAATAGCATCTTCATATAAGCGTTATATGCATACTCGAATATTACCTTCTCTTAAGCATAGTATAAAGTATAAAGGA
>CATIWQ010790223.1:0-19105 GCA_949673415.1 Euphorbia schlechtendalii
CCATAGGCCTAGGCACATATTGGAACTTGTTCATGGAATAGGTAATTCCCTGAGCTTTTCCCTCAATCACTTCAGTGGGAATTATCACTCCCTCAGCAGCAAGTAACTTACTTTTGCTGATTTTGCTCCTCTTCGCCTTAAGGATCGCATCCTATTTCAGGACAGGCTCCCTCTACCTCTTAGGGGAGACTTCCTCAACCCCTTTTACATTTTCTCCCTTCTTAGCGGCTCTTAATTCCTTCTCCCTTCTCTTCTTCATCAAATCCTTCTTTAGAGCTTCTTCCCTATCCCATTTTATCCCAAAGTCTACCTTTTATCAAAGGTTTCTTTCACAATCTCACTTCCTAGAGACCCATCCTCCTCTGAGCAATCTACTCCACATGTTGCTACTATTCTACTGATGAGACCACCAAGTGTGCATTTGTGATGAAGCATATGCTGCATTATGATGACTAGCTAGTTGACCTTCTTCTTCTCCACCAAGTGGATCAAGATCCAGTGCTCATAACTTGAAACTACGTTTGTGGAGTTCATCTTCTGATGGAGAAGATGAGCCATTATAAACTGCCAATACCTTAGCTCCTGAGGCATGTGAGCGCTAATCTTCTCACCAAACTAGCCTTTTGGTATGAAAGCTTTCCTGTTGTAACTAATGGAATCTTCACATCCTCTCCTAGGAGTAACACCTTCATCTTTCAAGTTTAGGAGTTCTGCCAAGAAGGTAGGAGTAACAGTGATCTCTGTACCATTCACCACAGTTTTGAGCTCCTCCTCGCTCACTATGCATTTCTTCAAGTTTTTGTAAAACTCACGAACTATTTTTAGGTAGGTTGGTTCTTTCAGTCTAATCCATATATTGAATTGATGGAATTTTAGGGTTTCTTTGTAGGGGCTGGCTTGTATGAAGGATTCATCTCCAAAATATCTTTGAGAGATAATATTTGAGGGATTTGACCTGTATAGAATAAGTTCAAAGGTCTTTGGGGGGATTTTAATGATAACTTGTTCCTTAGAGCCTTCTTTTGATGGTCTGGTTCTCTTGGGAGCCATTGTAGTGGGTAAGGTTTGAGAGAATTAGGGTTTTGAGTAGAAAGAATTTCTTAGAAAGGTTTAGAGAGATGCTGCAATTTTGGTAAAGTGTTTTTGTAGATGAACAGTCTTTACCTATTTATATGAGTGGTTTCAGAGGGATAGTTTGGTAATTTGCTAAGATATAACAGTAACAGTTTCAGCATTTACTGTTTAAAATATATAGGTAATCGTCAAGTATGTAACTAACAGAGGGATGTAAAAAGTTTTAACATAAAAATCCAGCTTTGGATTTGGGTTTTTGAATTTTGAAATATGGAGCAGTTCGTGGGTTAAATCATCTGAGATATAGTATTGTGCTTATTTTCAGAAGATCACTGTTGCTTCTGAGACTAATTAGTCTTTTGAGTAATTACGATAGCTTCTAAGCAGCATTCACACTAGGTTACTCATTCTTATTTCTCTTCTGAGGAAAGTGAATTGATCTTTGTTCAAAGGTTCGATGAAGATGTCAGCTCTTTGATCTTCAGTAGAGATCTATACCAGCTTCACATCTTTCTTGAGAACGTGATCTCTTATGAAGTTATGTCTGATGTTGAAATGCTTCATTCTGCTATGCTGAACTTGATTCTTTGACAGATCAATCGCACTTTTGTTGTCGCAGAGAATCTCTATGCACTCTAACTTGACTCCATAGTCTTCTAGTTGCTGTTTGATCCACAGCACTTGAGCAACATAGCTTCCCGTAGCCATGTATTTAGCTTCTGTGGTAGATAATGCTACTAAGGTTTGTTTCTTGCTATACCAAGAAACAATGCTGTTCCCCAGAAAATGACATCCTCTAGTAGTGCTCTTTCTTTCCAATTGATCTCTTCCACAATCAGCGTCAGTAAATCCTCTCAGTGAAAACTCTCCATTACTTGGATACCATAACCCAGCTTCTATGGTTCCTAGCAGATATCTAAGGATTCTTTTCACAGCACTCAGATGAGACTCTCTTGGGTCACTTTGGTATCTTGCACAGTAACATATTGCATAATGAATGTCAGGTCTGCTAGCTGTGAGGTACAAAAGAGATCCAATCATTCCTCTAAATAGCTTCTGATCAATTTTCTTTCCTTCTGAGTTTTTGCTGAGTATAGTGTTCGAAGCCATGGGAGTTGACATTTCTCTTCCATCTTCCATGCCAAATTTCTTTAGAATCTCCTTGGTATATTTAGATTATTGATGAATACTCCATTTGAACTTTGTTTGATTTGCAGACCAAGAAAGAATGTTAATTCCCCCATCATAGACATCTCGAATTTATTCTTCATTTATGAACTGAATTCTTTTCACATCTTTTCTTCAGTAGCTCCAAAGATGATATTATCAACATAGATCTCAACAAGTAGTATGTCCTTATTTCTTCTTCTGATGAATAACGTGGAGTCTGTTTTGCCTCTGGCGTATCCTTTTGAGATAAGGAAAGTTGTCAGTCTCTCATACCAGGCTCTGGGGGCCTGCTTCAAACCGTATAACGCCTTCTTCAATTTGTAAATGTGGCATGGATGCTTTGAATCTTCAAAGCTAGGAGGTTGCTTTATGTACACTTCTTCTGAGATAAATCCGTTTAGGAAGGTACTTTTTACATCCATTTAGTATAGCTTAAATCCCAGATGGGATGCAAATGCGTACAGAATTTTGATTGCTTCAAGCCTTGCTACTGGAGCGAATGTCTTGTCATAATCAATTCCTTCTTGTTGATTATATCCTTGAGCTATTAGTCTAGCCTTATTTTTTTATCACATTCCCTTCTTCATCAAGTTTGTTTCTTAATACCCACTTAGCACCAATGATGGATTTGTTCTTTGGCATTAGGACAAGATCCTAGATGTCATTTCTAGTGAACTGATCTAGTTCTTCTTGCATGGCCATCATCCAACTTTCATCATGTTCTACATCTTCAAATTTCTTTGGTTCTATGATAGAGATAAATGCTGGATGACTTGTCATTCTACTGAGTTATCTTTTGGTAAGAACAGGATTCTGAGGTGCGTCAAGGATCAGTCTTTCTGGATGGTTCTTCTTGGCTCTTGTTTCTCTAGGAAGATCATGATGAACAGAAGCCTCCTTTACTTCTGGTTGTCTTTCTTCATCTTCATGTTCTGAGAATTTGATCTCTGATGGTTCATACTTTGTCGAATTTTCTCCTTGGGTTGACTCAAAGGATTTTTTATGTGAGACAGAATCTCCATCTTCCTCTGAGCTTCTTCTTTTTCCTACATGGATAGTTTCATCGAAATCTACATGTAATGACTCTTCTAATGTTGCTATTCTTTTGACAAAGACTCTATAAGCTTTGCTATGTGTTGAGTAGCCAAGAAAAATTGCTTCATCAGCTTTAGGATCAAACTTTCCTAGTTGTTCTTTATTCTTGAGTACAAAACATTTACACCCAAATGCTTTGAAATACTCAATTTTAGGTTTTCTACCTTTCCAAATTTCATAGGGAGTTTTATCAATTTCTAATCTAATGTTTACCCTATTCAGTATGTAGCAAGCAGTATTGACTGCCTCTGCCCAAAAGTATTTGGGAAGGTTGTTGTCTCTAAGCATAGACCTGGCCATTTCAACTAAGGTTCTGTTCTTCCTCTCAACAACTCCATTTTGTTGGGGAGTGTGAGGAGTAGAGAAATTGTGTTCAATTCCTCTAGCGTCACAAAAACCAACAAATAATTTATTCTCAAATTCTGTACCATGAACTACTTCTTATTTTAGACAGAAGGATTCCTTGTTCAATTTCAATTCTCTTACATAACCTGAAGAACCCTTCATAGGCTTCATCCTTACTACTTAGCAAAATAACCAATGTATATCTGGAATAATCATCCACTATAACCATGGTATATCTATGTCCACCCATGCTCATGGGAAGAATAGGACCAAGCAAGTCTAGATGAACTAATTCTAAGACTCTTTTAGTGGAAAAATCAGATTTAGACTTAAAGCTCTTCTTGAATTGCTTTCCATACTGACATGCACTACACAAGTGATCCTTTTCGAAGTTTAAGCTTGGCATACCTTCAACAAGTTTCTATTTGACTAATTTGGTCAGAAGATTCATGTTAGCATGTCCCAACCTTCTATGCCATAGCCATGACTCTTCTTTAGTCATTAAACATATATCTTTCTTTGATTTATCATTTAAATTAATTATGAATATGTTATTGACTCTAGGAGCATGTATTAAAGTTTTATTTGACTTACATTCAATGACGGAGCATCCTTTTGAGTTAAAAATGACTTTTCTTCCTTGGTCACATAGCTGAGCGACACTCAGAAGATTGAACTTTAGTCCACCAACAAAGGAGATTTCTTCAATTTTGATTACTAATCTAATGGTTCCTTTGCCAATGATTTTTCCCTTTATGTTATCCCGGAAGCTTACATTTCCATATCTTTTGTGTTCTAATGAAATGAAAGATGTTTCATCTCTTGTCATGTGTCTTGAGCATCCACTATCTATATACCAGACTTGTTGACCTTCTGTGGATCTAAGATTTACCTGCAAAAGTAGATGGTTAGAATCTTTGAACCTAGTTTCCATTAGGTTCGAGTGCATTATAAATTAGATGTGGCTAATCATAAGAATCATAAAAACCATTCTTAAATCTACACATAGAAGTTGTATGGTTTTTCTTTCCACAAAAGTTATAAAAGACCTTTACAGCTTCTTTGGCCTTTTCTTTCTGTAGAGTTCTGGGAGATGGGAAAATATCAAAAGGTTCCTGAAGTGGTTACCTTTCAGGTATGACTCTTCTTCTAGCTTGTGGATTTCCTTGAGTCATCTTTAATAACCTCCCTTTTGATGGCTATTTACATCATTTTTATATCTATACTCCTTATATTTCCTTTGCTTTAGAGCTGAAGATTCACCTTGATACATCCTTTGAAGATTTTGCTTCTTAGAGGCGTTTATCTTCTGAGAATGCTTCTTCTAAGAATGTTCCTTCTTCTGCGGGTGTATCTTCTTTTAAGGAGGCTCATTCTTGTAAGGTTCTGATTTTCCATGTAGAGTTATTTTGCTCGATATATGTCTTTCTACCAACATTACTCTTCTGCTAAGGTCGGTGGCATTGACTCCTTCCAAAACTAATTCTCTTTTAAGCTTCTCAACCTCAGTTTCAAGCTCTCCTTGCCTCTTGTGAATAGCTTTGGTAGAGTTATCTCTAGCTATATCTCGGATATAGAAGTCTTCAAAGTCTTCTTCCAGAAGCTTCATATGTTTCTTGTTCTTCTTAACCTGCTTATAAATTTGTGCAAAAAGTTGCATGATTTCATCAGGAATATTGAGTATGGAATTTACCTCATCATTCCCCTGAGATTTTCCTTCTGAAGATGAGACTTTCTCTGTGCTGCTATGCCAGGATTCAACTGTTGGGTACATATCATCTGTAGTCATGAAGCATATCTGAGCAGTCTCTTCATTCTCTAATGAATCTACAGAGCTTTCTTCTTCACTGTCGCTCCATGTTGCCACCATAGTTTTTTTTCCTTTGTCTTTTCTTAGCCTTGGGCAGCTTGATTTAATATGTCCTTCCGGGTGACATTCAAAACAAGTTATAGGTTTTTTATTTCACCTTCGATTTTCTCTTCAGTCCTTCTGAACTTGCTCTACTCCTAGAAGTCTGACTTCTGAGGAAAATTTCCTTTCTTCTTAAACTTTTGGGGAGCCACTGAGTTTTTCCTCATGAATTTCTTTAATCTTCTGGCCAGCATGGCCATATCCTCATCATCTTTTGATGAGCTCTCATAAACTTCTTCTGCTCTCAGGATTATTGCATTCTTTCCTTCAAACATTGCCTTTTCTTTCTTCTGAAAATTTTGCATAAAGATTTCATGAGTGATAAAGGAACCAATGAGTTCTTCACACCTATAAGTGGTGAGATCTTGAGCTTCTTCTATAGCAGTCTTCTTAGCCTGCCATTTCTCAGTTAGGCTTCTGAGAATCTTCTTCACTTTCTCCTCTTCTGAGAAGCTCTTTAAAAATCTTTTAAGCTTGTTGATAATATTTGTGAATCTAGCATTCATGTTTGATATTGATTCTCCTTCTTCCATTTCGAATAGTTCATAGAGTCACAGATTCTAATTGATTTTTGTCTCTTTAACCTTATCTGTTCCTTCATAGGTTACCTCCAGCTTTTTCTAATTCTCCTTGGCACTTTCACATCCTGAAATTTTGTTATATTCTGCAGCATCTAAGGCACAATGTAAAAAGTTAATGGCAGCTGCATTACTTTGTAATTTCTTCATGTCAGAGTCATTATATTCATTTTTTGATTTAGGAGAGACTACCCCATCTACAGTAGTTGTAGGAATGTATGGACCATTGGCAATAGTAAGCCATGCATACATATCCTGAGACTGTATGAAATTTTTCATTCTGTTTTTCTAGAATGTGTAATTCTGTCCAAAGAATAGTGGGGGTCTAGACATAGACAACCTTCTGGGAGTATCTGTGTGGTCAGGTTTCCATGCAAATGCTTCATGCTATTTTCACCCATTTTAATCTTTTACTCTAGATGTGTTAATTCTGTGTTTGAATTCCTGCTTTGATACCAATTGTAGGACCTAGTAGGGTGATAAAATAGGTTAGGGGGGGGGTGAATGACTCTTTTTTTGAGTTCACTGTATTCTTCAGAAGGTTGTTTCTGAAGGTACTTCTGAGCAATTATTCTTTACTCAGAGTCCCCTTTTTATGTTTTAAGTGTTTTAGTTGTGGAATTAAATAAACACAAAAATAGAGTAGAGTAAGGAAATATGCAAATAGCAATTTTATCCTGGTTCAACCTCTGCCTAATCCAGTCCTTGGTATCTTTTGTCCAAGATTTAATTCACTAGTGGCTTTTCTTCTGGTGAAAAGCAAACCTTTTACAGCTTGAGACTAAAGTTCCTTCCAATAGTCTTGCCTATGATGAGCTATACCAATACAAGAGTACCGTCCTTCTGAATTTGAGGCTCTGAGCTTCGTCTCTCTTAAGTACCTTCCTTATGAGATTATCAAGCTCCCTCACACTAACTTACCCTCACCTTAGTGTGATTTACAACAGTTTATATATAAACAATTTTAATGAGCTTCTGAACTTTGTTTCAGTTAGCTCAAGTACAAACAAATAAGATTTGAATGTTTGCTAGAAGAAGATTGCAAGTAGATTGGGAATTGGTTCACTCTTGAATTCTTTCGTTAGTTTCGGCAACCTTCTTTAATGGCGGAAATCATCCTTTTATAGAGGGAGAGAATGTTTCCGTTGATTTTTGGACCGTTACCAAGAATTCTGCTGTTGTCTTCCAATCTTGTTTCCGTTAACAAACTGTTAGAGTAGCTCATCCAACTCTGATCCGCGCCATGCTGTATTAGGTTGATTTTGAGGGTCCATTTTGTACGGTAGTTGCAGATGAGATTTGCAGAGAAATTCTTGTTCCTGATTTTGCAACAAATTTTGTATTGTAGTGGACTTGGGGACAAAGCAAGCGGCGGCATTAAATGCAAAGTCAGCATTCTTGACTTTTAGCGCTGAAAGACTAAGTTGTCCTTTGCAGTACATCAGAGGAACTTCTTAAGGTTCTGAGTCTTGAGTATTCTTCTGAATTTCCAACGCCTTATGAGATATCAAAGCTCTACTGACGTGTTATGTGGCTTCTGATGTAATTTTCTTCTGAACTCAGAACTTACAAAACTAATATATCTTCAGAATACAACAACTTCCCTAATGTTTCATGTTTCATATAGTTATTGATTAACCCATATTTCTAACTTGTGAGTTATCACTTATGACAAAAGAGAAGGCTTTCTCTATAGATATTAAATATAATTACAAATTGGGTGTAACTCAATTGGTACACCTCTCAAAGTGAAGGTGGGAGGTCCTGGGTTTGATACCTAACCTCTTCAAAATCTAAATTCTTAAAAAAAAAAAAAGATATTAAATATAATTATGTTCAATTACCCAAATTAAGTGATGCTTTAATGAAGTAAATGTTTTCCTTATAGGTAAACTGAAGTTCATATGGATATAAAAATACTTATGAATCACACCCAAAGGTTGATTGCTTATTTTTATAATTCATGAACATTACGTACAAATTTACCATCAATTATGCTTTATATATTGTTGTTTTACCGAAAGGTGAACTTCAATGTATAGTATTTTTAACTTATGTTCAAAGTGTATTATGAATATTATAATGTTTATTAAAGCACCAACGTTTAAGAATATGATCAATTATGCAGTTTTTGTTCCTTTTTCTCTTCATTCACTAGCTTTATCTGTCATAAATTTTAAATGGCTAAATTTCTCTGAATGGCACAAACAAATTTAGTTTCACCTCGACGTGCTGGATCTTGATCTTTCACTCTTAAGTGAGAAATCTGATGCTCTTACTAATGCTAGCACTGCTAAGGAGAAATCTTTCCATAAAGTTTGGGAGAGATCAAACAGACTGAGCGCCTAATGTTTATGCGAATGGTTATAGTAAACAACATAAAGTCCACTATGAACAGTATTGAAAGTGCTAAGGAATCTCTAAAGTTTATGGAAGAAAGTTCTCAGTCAGAATAAGCTAGATAAATCACTTGTTGGGACACATATGGGTACATTAACCGCCATGAAGTTTGACGGTTCTCATACCAGACATGAGCACATTGTTGAAATGACTAATATTACAACAAAATTTAAGACCATGAGAATGGAAGTGAATGAGAACTTCCTAGTAACATTCATCCTTACTTCCGTATCTTCCGAGTATGATCCATTACATATGAACTATAATACTGTGATGGATAAAATGGAATGTGCATGAATTACAAAGCATGCTCATTCAAGAGGAAGCAAGGCTGAAGAAGCCCAATATTCATTCTACTAATCTCACTGGTCATAAAGGTGCTGGAAAGAAACCATGGAAGAGAAATACAAAGGACAAGAAAGGACCACTACAGATTAATGAGTCATCTGTTTAAATCCAAAAGAAGGAATCATGCATTATTGTGTGTTGGTATTGCAAAAATGTTAGACACTATAAAAAAGATTTCTTAAAATTTTAAAGCTTGGTTAGAAAAAAGAAAGGTAAACATTATGTTTTAATATGAATTGAAATTTTAATTGAATTTCCTTCCAATACACGGTGGATTGGTTGTGGTACTACCACTCATGTTACAAATTCAATGCAAGGATTCCTTTCAACCCAAACTTTAAACGCAAATGAGAAATTTATTTACATGGGGAATCGAGTCAAATTTTCAATTGAAGTTATTAGAACTTACCTTTTACTTTTGGAAAATGATTTTCATTTAAATATTTGTCGTTATCTTTATACTCCTTTAATTTCTCATGATTCGATTTTTATTTCTAGACTTGATAAGAAAGGTTACACTTCGAAAAAAAATTATGGATGTTTTGGTCTGTTTAAACAAATTCTTCTTTTAGGTTTGGGTATATTTTATGATGATCTCTACAAACTAATGAACAAGAACAACATTTTATAGTCAGTGAACCTACACTAGATGAACCACAAGAAATCACATTACGAAGATTTGTTAGAGAATGAAAATTTTCCCTTTCAGATGATTACTTGGTTTATCTAATAGAGTTAGAATTTTAATTATGAATGGAGAATGATCCAATTTCGTTTTCATAAGCCACATAAAGTGAATTTTAAAAAGTGGGTTAATGACATAAAGGAAGAGTTAAAATCAATGTATCAAAATGGAGTCAAGGATCTTGTTGAATAACCAGAAGGTTGTAAAAGAGTAAGATGCAAATGGGTCTTTAAGATGAAATGTGTCTCTAATGGTATATTGAAAGACACAAGGTCAGACTCGTTGTCGAAGGTTTTACCCAGATTTATGACATTGACTACAAGGAGACCTTTTCGCCTGTTTTCAAAAAAGGACTCATTATGAATTGTTATGGAAATGGTAGCTCATTATGATTTAGAGCTCCATCAAATAGATGTGAAAACTTCCTTTCCAAATGGGAATTTAGATGAAGTAGTCATTATAAATTAACTTGAAGGCTTTGAGGTTGGAGGTAAAGAGCATGAGGTGAATAAACTTAAGAAGTCAAAATACGAACTTAAACAAGATTCCCGACAATGGTACCTAAAGTTTAATGATACCATCACATCTTTTAGATTCAATGAAATCATCGTTGATCAATGTGTATATTTAAGTTAGTGGGAGTAATTCATGATGATAGTTTTGTATGTTGATGATATCTTGCTTACAACTAATGATATTTGTTTATTACATCAAACTAAAGAAATTCTATCTAAGAACTTTGAAATGAAGGATATGGGTGAGGAATCCTATGTGATCGAGATAGAAATAACCTGTGAAAAATCACAAGGATGGTCGAGGTTATATCAGAAAAGTTACATTAATAAAGTTCTAGGGAGATTTAATATAGACAAATGCTCAAGTTGTGTTGCTCCAATCAAAAGGGAGATAATTTTATTTGTATCAATATTCAAAGAAAGAAATGGAATGCAATCAAATGGAACAAATTCCTTATGCATCTCTTGTTGGTAGCTTAATATATGCATAAACTTGTACAAGACTAGACATCAGTTTTGTTGTCAGAATGCTAGCCAGGTATTGAAGTGATCCATGAATGGATTACTTGAAAGCTGGAAAAAAAGTATTGAGGTATCTGCAAGGAATGAAACATCATATGCTTACTTATAAATGGTCCGATCATCTTGAGGTGATTGGATATTTGAATTTTGATATTTTCGAATGTGTGGATTATAGAAAATCCACTTTTGGATTTTTTTTTTTCATTTAATCCAGAGGAGAAATTTCATGGAAAAGTTTGAAGTAGTCCATCATTGCTACATCCACTATGGAGGTTGAGTTTGCAGCTTTCTTTGAGGCTACAATTCATGGTTTATGGTTGCAGAACTTTATTTCAGGACTTGAATTGTTGAAAGCATCGCCAAGCCATTGAAAATTTACTATGATAACGTTGCAACAGTCTCATTTTTCTAAAAACAACAAGTATTCTAAACGTGTTAAACATATAGAATTGAAATACTTTGCCAGTAAAGAAGAAGTTCAAAAAAAAGTGTCAAATAAAACATATTAGCATAAAGCTTATGATTGCAAATCCACTAATAAAATGATTATCCCCTAAATTTTTCACTAAACATATTGAAAGAATGAGAATCCTTAGACATCAGTTATGGTATCTTTATAACTTATGTTATATAGAACTGACACTCCGAGCTCACTTATGTTGCTTATGATATTGATGTATGAATCTTGTTTTTATAATATGTGTATACATTATGTGAACAAAACTATATATTTTTTTGTTGAACCCAAGTTAATAGTACCTCATAGTAGTACTTAAAACGTTTTGGAAATAACAAACTGACTAGGATAGTGAAATTAATTGAGTACTAAGTATACTCTTAATTAATGAAGTTTACTCGAGTTTGTTTAAGGGAAAACAACTCAGTTTACTAAGTAATTAATTAAGTTATGACTTAATGTAAGAAAAGCTAAGTTGAGCTGAGTATTACATAGTTTATAAGATATGTACTCAGCTGTACTGAGTTAGCTTTTTCATCATAAAAAGCTATATTCCTTGACACTTAGAGAAATATTTGACACTTGTATGAGAAATAGAATATACTTTGATGCTTTTCAGGAGAAAAAACGTTGAAATTAAAGAAGATATTCCAGTGGTCCTCACAAGAAAAAAGGTGTCAGTATAGAATATTAGAGATTCCTCAATAAAGTTCAAGATAAAAGGAATCATCTGACATGCGCCATTTCTCAATGTCTTCGCACTACTTTGCAATGTCAGCAAGTCAACAAATGGTAGAATTCTACGCTACATCTTGCGTGCCTCTCTATCAGATTATATTACTTGAAGATAAGAATAATTTTAACAACGAATTAATATTGCGCTTCAATGTTCAAAACCACTATCTCTATGATGTCATAGAATTTATCTCCAATGGGAAAATTTGAAAGATTTGAAGAGAAGAGATATTGAAGAGCTGTCAGGATGAGAAGTTTGCAATGGCTAATTCCAAGACCTTCAACTATAAATAGAAGACTAGAGCAGACGTTTAAACTTGGTTAATCACCTTGAATTTCTTCTAAGAGTTGAAACTTTGTTCAATTACTCCCAGCTTCAAGAAATTCCCAATCAAGCAATTGGCAAACATTCATTGTCTAAATCTATTTGTAATAGAGAGAGAGAGCAACACTTAAGATTCAACATTGTAAAGGATTCAACATTCTATAAGTTGAACTCCTCTGTTCGCAATTTCTTTCAAGAAATCTGAGTGACGGTTTGGGAAGAGTACCCAAATTGTGGATTGAGTGGTAGTTAGAAAGAAAGGTAATTTCTGTAATTGGGTCTACCCATTGTAAAGGCTTCTCCGCCTAAGAAAGGAACAAAATCACTAGTTGATTAAAGCTCGGAAATGAATCTGGGGACTGGAGGTAGGCTAGGGGCCGAACTAGGATAAAATCCCAGGTGTTGAAGTTCTAACCTTTCTCATGCCTTTATCGCGTTTCTCATTCTCAGCATTCTATCTCTGTTATTCATCATTTTGCTTGAAAAACCAATCCATGCTAAGTAGAGTACTCAACAAGCGATTGAAGATACACTATGCCAGCAAAGCTGAGCAGTTTATAATTTTTAGACCTAGCTCAGCACGAAGCACTCAGCACGCACATCTAAAAATTGAACTCGGTAAACATCTTTATAAAATACAAAAAGTAACTAAGAACTGCATTCACCCCCCCTCTACTATTTAATTAAGTTATTTTGGACTAACAAGTGGTATCAGAGCAGTGCTCATCTTATATACTAATTGTCTTTGAGTTAAAGATCTATAAATGGCTTACAACAACTACAGTTCTTTAACTAGGCCATAGTTATTCGATGGTAATCATTACACATTTTGGAAAAATTGCATGAAAAATTTTATTCAATCTCAAAGCATGCAAGCATGGCTCGCTATTAAGCTCCACCCACAACTATAACTAGGAATGGGCAACGTGTTCCAGTTGATCTAGAGGATTATGAAGACACGGACTTGAGGCTTCTCAAAGAGAATGCTGCAACAATCAATTACTTACACTATGAGCTAGGTCTTACTAAATTTAACAAGGTCTTAGGCTGCGAGACAACATAGGAAATTTGGAAGAAGTTAGAGATTGCCAATCAGTGGACTGACAAGGTCAAGGATTCCAAGATCAACCTCGTGTTTAGATAGTATTAGATGTTCCAGATGGGTGCTAGCGAGGGTATTCAAGCCATGAATACCAGGTTCATTAACATCATTAATGAATTGAAGAGGCTTGGCAAGGAATTCATCGAAGAGGACCTGGTGAAGAAAAGTCTCCGCACTCTTACCTTGGAGTGGGATGCCAAGAAGAGATTCCAAGAAAATCATGGAGATTCCTCACTAAAGTCTATGACAAAAGGAATTCTCTTACATGCACCGTTTCTGAGTGTCTCTATGCGCCTCTGTAAGCGTCAAAAAGTCAACTAATGATAGAATGCCACATTTCATCTCGCACGCCTCCCTATCAAAATGAATTACTTAAAGATAAATGAGTTTTTTACAACGGAATTATATCACGCCTCAATGTTCAAAATTTCTATCTCTAAATGTCTTGGAATCTGTCTCCAAAGGGAAGATTCGAAAGATTTGAAGAGAAGAGATATTGAAGAGCTGTAATGAAGAGAAGTTTGCAACGGCTAATTTCAAGAGCTTAAACTATAAATAGAAGACTAGAGCAGACGTTCAAACTTGGTGAATCACCTTGAATTTCTTAAAGAGCTGAAACTCTTTTCATTTACTCCTAGCTTTAAAAAATTCCAAATCAAAGCAGCAAGCAATAGAATTCATTATCTGTTTGTAATAGAGAGAAAATCACTTTAGTTTTAACATTGTAAAGGATTCATCAATCTATAAGTTGAATTCTATGTTCAAAATTCTTTTATAAGAAAATTGAGTGACAGTATAGGAAGGGTACATAAACTGTAGTTTAAGAGGTAGTTAGAAAGAAACGTACTTTTGTAAAAGAGTCTACCCACTGTAAAGGCTTCTCCACCTAAGGAAGGAACGAAATCACTAGTAGATTAAAGCACAAAAAGGAATCCAGGAACTGGAGGTAGGCTAGGGGCCAAACCAGGATAAATCTCAGATGTTGAAGTTCTTACGTTACTTACCCCTTTATTGCGTTTCTCATTCATCTTTTCATCTCTATCATTTCATCATTTTTCTTGAAAAACCAATCCATGCTGAGTAGAGTACTCAGCATACGATTGAAGATAAACTATGCCAGTAAAGCTGAGCAGTTTATAAGTTTTTAGACCAACTTAGCACGTAGTACTCAACATGTTGCATCTAAAAACTTTAACTTGGTAAATATTTTCTAAAATATAAAAAGCAACAAAGAACAGCATTCACCCCCATCTGTTGTGTAATTAATCCATCTAAGGATCAACAAGTGGTCTCATAGCCAATGGTCAACTTATTGACTAATCATCTTTGAGTTAAAGATCCATAAATGGCTTACAATAGCTAGAGTTCTAGCTCAGGAAAGACAGTGCTTCTTAAGGAAGGAATGTTTGTAACCAAGCCACCATTATTCAACGGTTATCATTACATGGTTTGAAAAAATTGCATGAAAAATTTTATTCAATCACAAAGCATGCAAGAATGGCTCACTATAGAGCTTGGCATGTGAATTCCTATTGTAATGAGGAATGGGCAACGTGAGTCAATCTAGAAGAATATGATGATGCTGACCTAAGGCTTCTCAAAGAGAACGATGCAACCATCAATTACTTACATTATGCGCTAGATCTTAAAAATTTCAACAAGGTTTTAGGATGTGAGACATCGCAAGAAATCTAGAAGAAGCTGGAGATTACCTATGAAGGAACGGACAAGGTCAAGGAGTCTAAGATCAACCTCATGTTGAGAGAGTATGAGATGTTCAAAATGGGTGCTAGTGAGGGTATTCAAGCGATGAATACCAGGTTCATTAACATTGTTAATGAATTGAAGTGGCTTAGCAAAGAGTTCACCGAAGAAGAGTTGGTGAAGAAAATTCTCTACACTCTTACCTTAGAGTGGGATGCCAAGAAGAGCACAATCAAGGAGGCTCATGATCTTAAGAGCTACAGCTATAATGAGCTTACAAGCACCTTGTTGACTTAGGAGATTAGGTTGAGGAAATATACCGATGACTCCAAAAGGAGTAAAGGCAAGGAAAGAGAGGGCAAAGCCATTATCTTGATTCCTCTGATGAATCCACAAGCTACGATTCTGATGAGCAAATGGCCCTTCTGACTAGGCACTCCAAACGCTACATGAAGAAGGATGGTTTTCCCGCTAAAATCAAATCAACTCAGCACCGTCGAGGAGCTGAGGAATGACTCAAAAAGGAAGATAGTAAAGATATCAAATGCTTTGGCTATGGAGAAAAATTCCACATCCAGTCAAGATGTGCAAAGATCAAGAAGGATAGATATAAGAAGAGGTTCACAAAGAAGAATGAGGCCCTTGTTGCCACCTAGAGCGATTTAGAAGAATCTTCATCATCCGATTGAAAATGAAAGGGGTGAAGGCTCAGCATCTACCCCAGGTAAAAGTCAAAATGCTGCTAACTCTAAAGCTGAGAATAACAAAGGCAAATCCCCTCACTATGAGGTACATCCTGAAATTCCTTTGCCATTAGAAGAGTTCACTCGGGTACTCTTTGATGTCATGAAACTGACTAATAAGTCAGGTAAAAACGTCAAAGAGCTAGTGAGGAGAAGTGAAGACTAGGAAGACACTATTGCTGCCTTTTCTCTTGATATAAACTTTCTTCAAGAAAAAGCTGAGTATCAGGAATGTCATGCCAGCAAGCTCACTAAGCAATTAGATGAGTTGACAACTGAAATAAAATCTTTAAAGAAGGAATAGGTTCCTCCTCTAGTTAATAGTCACACTCTGAAAAACCAAACTCACAATTCTAAGAGGAAGAATTCCTCTAAAATGAAGAAAGCGAGCAAGCCCAAAGCAAAAATGATGTGTGATTTTTATGGAAAAGCTTGACATGCTACAGTACTCTGTAGGCATAAAAATGGTTATTATGATGAGTATGATTAGAGTAACCTAAGCACTGCTAACAAAGGAGGACCCAGCTCGAGAGCATGAGTACCTAAGAAAACGTAACTATTTTGCAGGTGAACCTTAGATCCGCTGATAGCTCTAGAATGTGGTATTTAGATAACAGATGCTCAAGGCATATGATGGGAGATGAAAGTCAGTTCATCTCATTTGAGCGTAAAAGAAATGGAAGTGTCAGTTTTGGAGATAACTAAAAAGGCAAGATTGTGGGTTATGGCACTATTGGTATCTCTCCTTCAATCGAAGAGGTTTCTCTAGTCAAAGGACTCATGTTTAACTTGCTTCCCAGCTTTGTGACAAAGGCAGGAAGGTTACATTCGACTCAGTAGGTTGCTCATTTATTAAGTGTAAGACTGATTCTACTAATCTCTTTGGTCCTAGAATCAATAATGTTTATATGATTGATTTATCCACTGGCTCCACTAATGTGTGTCTTATATCTAAGGAGGATAATTTATGGCTTTGGCACAGAAGGTTGGGTCATCAAAATATGAACATTCTGCACAAACTCACCAAAATTCAATTAGTTGTGAGTTTACCCAGCATAAACTTCGAGAAGGTTAAACTTTGCTTAGCTTGCCAACTTGGTAAGCAAGTTAAGAAATCATTTAAGTCAATCAATCATGTAGTAACTAAGCGACCATTGGAGCTCCTCCACCTGGATCTATTTGGCCTAGTTTAGCCTATAAGCTTGGGTGGAAAGAGATTTTCGTTGGTGGTTGTGGATGACTTCATAAGATTCACTTAGGTAGTCTTGTTGAGTAGCAAAGATGAAACATATGAATCTTTTGTCAAGCTCAGTAATCAGATAATGAACGAAATAGGAACTAAAATTAGTAGAATCTAAAGTGATCATGGATGTGAATTCGAGAACTTTTATTTTGAAGAATTCTGTTCAGCACATGGCATTGACCACAACTTCTCTTCTTCTTATACTCCTCAACAAAATGGGGTTGTAGAACGGAAGAATAGAACCATAGTTGAAATGGCTTGATCCATGCTGAGTGATAAAAATCTAACAAAGTATTTTACGGGAGAAGTTGTTAACATTATCTTGAATTGGGTTTTAATTCGCCCAATTCTGGAGAAAACACCCTATGAGCTTTGGCAAGGGTGCAAGCCTAAGATTGGTCATCTCAGATCAATTAGCTGTAAGTGTATTGTTCTTAACACCAAGGAGTAGTTAAGTGAGTTTGATCCTAAGTCTGATGAAGGTATCTTTCTGGGTTACTAAACTAATAGCAGGGCATATAGAATATATGTCAGGCGTATCGGCCTATTAGAGGAGTCTATGCATGTGGATTTCGATGAAACTAACAATGCAAATAGACATCCATCTGAGGAAGATGAAGAAGTAACCCAGCAAACCAATCAACTCAGTATGCCACTCTCTGTCCTGACCAACCTAGCACAAGAACCTGAAGCTAAGGAAGTTAAAGATGATGTTCTTTCTATCAACTTCAACGATGGCCAATATCAACCTCAACCTTAGCAATCCATTGTAGATCCTCCAGCTGCTGATCCAAATCTACCAAAGGAGATTAGGATGCATCGTAACCATCCACTTGACAGCATAGTTGATGATGTTCATAATCCGGTGATGACAAGAAGTCAGCTCAGCAAGATGCTATATCATCCAACGTTCATCTCATTGATTGAACCAAAGAAGTTTGCAGATGCAGAAGGGATGATTATTGGATCAGTTCAAGCACAATTATGTTTGGGATCTAGTTCCTAAGCCTAAAGGGAAATCAATCATCGGCACCAAATGGGTTTTCAAGAACAAGCTTGATGAAGATGGCTTTGTTATCAAGAATAAGGCCAGGCTTGTTGTGCAAGGCTACAATCAGTAAGAAGGCATCGATTGTGATGAGACTTATGCTCCTGTAGCCCGGATTGAAGCTATTTGAATCATGTGTGCTTTCACATCTCATATGAACTTTAAATTGTCTCAAATGGATCTTAAAAGCACATTCCTGAAAGAATTCATTCAAGAAGAAGTGTATGTTTACCAGCCTCCTGGCTTTGAAGATCAAAAGAATCTTGAGCATGTCTTCAAGTTGAAGAAAGCTCTTTACAGATTGAAGCAAGCACCCAAAGCTTGGTATGAGAGGCTGACCAATTTCTTGATCAGCAAAGGCTATGAAAGAGGAAAAACATATACAACTCTATTTATCAGGTGAAAGAAAGAAGATGTGTTACTTATCCAAATATATGTGGATGATATCATATTTAGAGCAATTGATGAGAAGCTATGCAAGGAGTTCAGCAAGCAGATGAAAAGTGAGTTTGAAATGTCTATGATGGGAGAGCTCAACTTTTTCCTTAGTCTTCAAGTTAAGCAGACTAAAGATGGAATCTTTATCAATCAAGTGAAATATACCAAAAAAGTCTTGAAGAAGTTTGACATGGAGCATTCGAAGCCAATGTCCACTCCTATGGCCAATGATAGTATTATAAGTAAATATGAAGCTGGAAAACTAGTAGACAACAAG
Source organism: Euphorbia schlechtendalii (assembly GCA_949673415.1). Classification (NCBI taxonomy): domain Eukaryota; kingdom Viridiplantae; phylum Streptophyta; class Magnoliopsida; order Malpighiales; family Euphorbiaceae; genus Euphorbia; species Euphorbia schlechtendalii. The sequence continues at coordinate 18,717 of CATIWQ010790223.1, forward strand.
TTCTACAGAGGAATCATAAGCTCTCTTCTTTATCTTATAGCTATTAAGCTTGGCGTACAGTATGTTGTGTACTGTTGTGCTCGTTATCAAGCCGATCCTAGAGAATCTCATCTAGAAACTGTGAAGAGAATTCTTAGATACTTACAAGGCTCTATTGAAGCAGGCCTGTGGTATCCCAACAGCATGGATTTCACTCCAAAAAGATTTACTGAATAATGATTATGGAAGATGTGAGCACGGGATTTTGTACCAGCTCGCGCGTTCAATGATGACGGCTTTTCGGGAAATTTATCCTCGAATCACACAATTTTCGACCATCCGACGATCTTTCATATGAGAATCCTCCTCGGATGTGTTAAATTATTTAACTAAATAAAAAAAAAAAAATA
>CATIWQ010790754.1:0-11860 GCA_949673415.1 Euphorbia schlechtendalii
CAGTTTTACCGGTGGAATGGAAGTGAAATCGCTTCGAGTAGCACTAGAGGTGAGGTTAGAGGAGTCAGAATGGGCAAAGGCCAAGTTCGAACAATTGAACATGATTGACGAACATCGACCAAAGTCACTGGATCATTTACAGGTGTACCAACAATGCATGGCAAGGGCATACAACAGTCGAGTTAGAGCTAGGAGCCAACCGTTAAAAGTAGGAGACTTAGTTCTGAAACAAATAAGGCCCTCAAATGTGGATCAATGGGGAAAGTTTCACCCAAATTGGGAAGGCCCTTATGTCATTAAGAAAATCTTGAGCAAAGGAGCTGCCAAGATCATGGACATGAATGGAAACGAGTTCGTCAATCCAATCAATCAAGATAAGCTCAAGCGCTACCACGTGTAAAAGCAAAAGAAATAAATTTACTAAAGCGATACACCAAAAAAGAGAGAAACAAGTCCGCCAAATGCATTTGGCTGTTTGGGCAACAATTAGGACCATTCTTATATAACAACCAGAAATGTCTGCTGAGTTGAAAACCCGTGAAGGGCGACTTAGGAAAAAATTAGGGCGAGGTGAGGAATAGAGGGACCGCGAGTCAGAAAACCTGCTCTAGGCTAACTAGCGGCAGGACTCAAATCATTGGAAAACTTGTAGCCTTTTAAAGTAATTCAATGAAATGTATTATGTTTGCAAAGATTTATGTTTATGTTTATATGAATAGTGTGCATACAGAATATCGCAAGTAAATAAAATTTGACAAAATTTCATAATCCAAGAATAAGCCACAAACACAAGTCAGAAAACAATAGGCAAAAATAAATAAGATCTAAGGGTGCCAGTCATTCCACCTTGCACGCTTCCTCGAAGTGTGAGGAAGGGGGTCCAAACCATCCTCATCCCTCTCCCACTCACGAGACACCATAAAGTGTTGATCAACATCGGGGAGAACCTTGATCTCGCTAAGCCATCCACGGTAGAACTCACTAGTATCAATTATCTCCGGGGAAGTGTAATCTAGTATAAAGACTCGAGTGAGTGCCCAAAGCCTCCGTATCACGTCACGAGTGTCAGGACCAAAGTCGTGATGGTTGAGCATATAGACCGAGGAACCCATTACTGATGCCCCGTACTGCCTGCACAAACGAGAAGGGGAATAGGACGTGACACCAAACAGCCCCATCAGCAAAACACTAGAATCATGGATGTCAGTTACCATGAATGGTATCTCCAACCAAGGGCTGAGCCAATGAACCCCAGAAGATCGGTAAGAGCAGAGAATCTCAACCTAAGCACCTTTGCTCAACGAACGATGGTCCTTCCTGGTGAAGCCTCTAAGACCATAATGCGAGGGGAGGTATCGAACCTTCCCTAAGCGTGGGTCAGTAGTCAAGCGAAGCTTCTCCAATAGCCATACCTACGTTAATCCATTTGTTTAAACAAATAATTAAAATCACGAAAGAAAGTGGTATGAGGAGAGAATTACCTTGAGCAAGGTAAAATGATCTCCTGCTAAATCCTGGTTCACCGAAGCAGCATCCAAGTGGACCAGACTCTCAACCAAGGATAAGGCTGCAAGAGAAAGGCCTATAGAGAGTAGGTCAATGACCGATAGCAAGCGGAAAGGCGCAATCGCGCCAACCCCATAAATGAACTTCGCCAGAAGAAGTAGAGTCACCATCGAGGGCCAAGCTAGATGACTGCTAGGTGTATTCTCACACCAGCTAAGAACAACTTCAACCCAGAAGCCACCAACATCAGAGGGGGCTGACAAAAAGCGCCCACTAGACTCCAGGTTCCATAAACCCTTCAGCTTATCTTCACCTCCAAATTGGAAAGAAGGGAAGGCGAAGGATAGTTTCGTGGGGGATATAGGAGTCCAATCCTTTGGAAAAGAAGCCCCAAGATAGCATGAAACTCCTCGACCAAGGGGACAAAGCTCAAAATCAGCAAAATGAAAAACATGAGTGGTGGGATCCCAAAACTTCAAAGTAACATGAATGAAAGCCATATTCACAGGCTTGGAAGTAAGGTATTGAAGACCCCGCAGACCAAAGAGCTCAATCCTTCGCTAATCGGGTCCCCTAACGGTGCGGAGAAAAACCCTAGGGCGTTTGTTATAGGTCGACATCAGAAAGGAAGAAAGTTAAAGAAAATCCCTCAAGACCCGTGTCGCCTACACATATTAACCACATACATTAGCATTAACATTCATTTATACATATACGAAAAACATTCACAAACAAGCAATCATATTCATAAAATAAAACACCACATATGAGGACCTGGCACGCAACGGCCAAAATCCCCTCTCTTTTCATAAATCAGAAGTTTGTTTTTCAGATTCTACAAAGCGGAGCTATCTAGAAAGTCCAGTTCGGGAAAAAAAGGGGAATCTAAAACTAAAAGGGAGCTCCTAAGCATGCGTCGCCTAAGCGTTATCTTCACCCACCGGATATTGGGGCAACATGGTGGATATCTCGAGATCCTCAGCACCTAGTCTTCCGGGAGCACCATCCGCTGAACTGGAGACAGGATGAGGCTGGGGAGTGTGAAGAAAACCGACATCCCATTCTTGAGTGAAGAGTCACCCAGCTCTGGGTCATCAAGTAGGGAATCGATATCAAATGTAAGAGGTTGGTGAGGACCCGAGGTGTAAGCCAGCGCTTCTGCTCGAGCCTGCTCTACTGCAGCATTCTGCTGCAGCAACTCTTGATACTAAGCCTGCAAACTCTGGTGACTAGCTTCCTAACTCTGATGTTGAGCCTCCAAACCCTGGTAACAGACTCCTAGCTCCTGGTGGCTAACCTCAAGGCTACGATGGCTGATATCCAGTGACTAGAAGTAACCGTTGAGCTCCTAGTAGCATCGCTCGAATTCCAAGCTCCTCACTGCCATATCTTGCAATCATAAAACATGTCACAAAGATCACATCCATGTACATAAAAACATGACATATCATGCATCACATATGACAGGTCGAGAAAAATGACATACCCGTGTGACCCCATCCTGTGATAGCATTAGATCCCTCAATGCAAAAGAATGTTGGGCCACCCTATCCATCTCCTCACGTACAACCTGCAAGAGGAAATGAGTGAGTAAACAAACGTCAAGATGTCCCTAAAAGATCGTTGGTGGTCTAAAACTCACATGAGTAGTGTCGAAAGGATCATAGGCTAATGTGTGAAAGCTCGGGGGAAGAGGTACCTCCTGTGAGGTCCCCATGGAACCCATCAAGTAGAAGGTAGAGTCGAGGGGAATAGCAAAAATCCCCTCAACAACTCCCGATGAAGATGTGCTTACCCCCCTGACTGTAGCATTCAGATCAAGCACTCGAACCCTTTTCCGGGCGAACTCCTACAAAGATAGACAAACAATCAGAAACAGATTAACATGATAAAAAGATTAACACATTTCATACCCGGCATCCCACTCCAGTACCACTAGCACCTGCATCAGAACCACCATCAACTCTCGGACCCTTAATACGAGAAGGGGGGCGTGCCTCCTCGGGCTGAGCTATCGAGCGAAGTGGGAGCAGCCTCTCCCGAATAAAGGCCTCGTAGTCACCGCGATGCCCTGAAAGCCTCATGCCATGCTCCTCAAAGAGTACCTCCTGCTCCTCGAGATCAGTAATCACCTAGTGCACCCAAAATATTCCGGTGGGAGGCGTAGGCGGAATGCGCCTCTCGGATACTGGCTTAGTCTACCAGAACTGAATACGCTCTCCCAGGTACCACTCATGGGTCCTGGGCTCCTCAAGGATGAAGCGGGTGTGATCCACATCTCGCCGGATCTCCTTCACCATATGATAGCTTGGGATACCCCGCCACGGGTTGCGCTCCACCTGAAAAGAAAGAACAACAAAGTCAGAATAAATTTAAAGATAAAAAGGGCGATCATATCGATATAAACAAGGTCCATTACCTGCTCGAGAGTTAACTCGCAAAGATGCTGATAGTAACCAGTAGAATCCAAAACATCCACCTCGAAAGACGAATAAATCCGGGCCATACACGGGGCATCCTCCGAAGCGTCAACAAACTGCGGGGTGAGAAGGAACTGATAAAAGAAGGCCCATGCCTACAAAAGTAAGGGGTTAATTAAGACTGATCAATAAAAAAACCGATAAGCATAATTCATAAAGTAAACAGACAATACCTGAAGAACTATGGGGCAGCAACGCAATGCCCGTACGTGACCCCGAACAGCCATGTCAAGGGTAAAATAAGTCTGTGTTAGGATCGCCCGTGGCCAGTTAAGGCCAAAAACTCCATCCAAGTCCGCTAACGGCTCAATCAACCCGTAGTTGATCTCGCTGTTCGAGATCGGGAAAAATGTGACACTCAACAGGGTGGCCAAAAATAACCAGACATACAGAGGAACCTCAGCCTTGGAAATGGATTGTCGACCCGTCCAATAGTCAAACAACATGCTATAACTCAGCGCTCGGCCTCTAGGCTAGACACTGAGCAAGTTTTTGACATGGTTGCAAGCGGTGGGAACCTTGAAGAACTGCTCCAAAAAGGTGTCAAATCGGATCACATTACCAGTCCATGATAGACTACTGATCGCTACAATGTCAGAGGGAGTCATGGTAACCTCTCCGATCGGGAAATGGAAGGTATGCAAAATGTCGCACCACCTTTGAGTAAGCGCAATCAATGTCGCATACGGTAGTAATGTAGGCCGTAAAGATCGTGCTAGAGGACCAAATGCGGTGGCCTCGATAGCCTGAATAAGCTCAGGGTGAGAAGAGGCGTGACGGTACCATGTCTGGATAGTGGTATATCCACCCGTGGGATGAAGCGTGGGGGACTGCAAACGAAATCAAATAATACGTATTTTGTTATCAAATGCAAGAACGGTGAGAAAAACACCAAGACAATTTTTCTTTTAATTTCTCTCAAAAAAGTTTGGATCCAAAACACGTTTGGGTCCTGAAATTTATTTTCAAATCTGTTAGAAAAAATTCCTCAAATAAATTTTCTCCGGATCCAAAAGATGTTTAGACTCCACATTTTAATTATTTTCCAATCTCTTTTCACATAAAAAAATTAATTAAAAAATTACATAGGTGAGCGACTGGGGCCTCGAGCGACGACGCTGGACTAATCCGGCTAGCCTTCGGGGCCTCGCCAGGTATCTCTGGTGGGGCCTCCAAAAGGCCCTCGCCATAGACTCTGGCGAGGGCCTAGAGGCCCTTGCCAAAGAGACTGGCAAGGGCCTTAAGGGATCCCCACCAGCCAGCTTTGGCGAGGGCCTAGAGGCCCTTGCCAAAGAGTCTGGCGAGGGCTTTAAGGGATCCTCACCAGCCAGCTTTGGCGAGGGCCTTATAAGGACCCTCGCCAGAGAGTCTAGCGAGGGCCCTTTAGACCTTTGCCAGAGAGTTTGGAGAGGGTCAGGCCCTCGCCGGTTCGGTTGTCTCCGGCGAAAATGTTTTCCGGCGAACCTAAATTTGCCTTTTTTTAATTTCTCTAGGTTAAAATTCCGTGACATGGTTCAAGGATCAATTCAAATCTAGTTCCTAAACAAGATAAAATCACAATAAAACATTAAATAAAAATGTTTTTAGCAAATACCTCGATCTGGGAAAGGTGAGGCTGAGCTAGAAAATTAGGATCCAGCGTATCTATCGGGGAATTAATGCTAAACCCCAAGATAGTATCGGTCATCGCCAAACCGTATGTGGTGTCAATGTCAACAGAAAATACTCCGAGATCATTAGTAGGCTGAGGAGTGAGACTGGGGGTAAAAAGGAGTCCCCTACCAGCTACCTTTGACAACATGTTTGCTAAAGAGAAGAGAGAGCAAAAGTATTTAGAGGGAGAGTGAGATTATGAAAAGTAAAGGGTAAGGAAGGGGAAACTATATTTATAAAGAAAATAAGTGGGCCCCACCTATCTATTTATTTTATTAATTTACAATGGAGGTCTCCCAACACTACGAAACGATGCACGGGATACCCCGATATTCCTCAAACTCATTTAATTCATTTATTCCTCAATGTTTTAATTTTTGATTGAAGGGGTAAAAATTTGTACACCGCATAAACTCAATCAAATAATTAAAACATTCATCGTAAAATGTATTAACATTATTTTCTTTTTTTTCTGATTTGTGACAGGAAACAAGTCAACATCTGAAGGAAATTCAAAACATAATCGAAGAAGGAAACGGTTATCTCGACGGCTGAAGAAAGAAACAGCCTCATTTATCAACCGAAGAATGAAATGGTTACCGACTACAACACGGACACCGCAGAAAGAAACGGTAGACCCCCCAAGTACCTAAGAATTCCGAAGAGAGAAACGGATAACCATACGAAGACACAGCGCCAAAAGGGAAGGCCTATTTTATCACCAATTGAAAGCGGGATGTCACCGACCACATCAGTCAGGTATTCTCTCTATCCCTCCACTCTTTTGGTGTGATAATACTAGTTATAAAACCAGCAATTATCACACGAGGGGCAGTTGTGAGCAAGTGATTTTGTTCCAGCTTACGGGTTCAATGATGATGCCTTTTTCGGGATTTTATCCTTGAATCACACAATTTTCGAGTATCCTGATGCATCCGAACGGGAATCCTTCTCGTCTCAAAATTCAAAATGAAATTTTTAATAATAATAAAATTATTTAATTTTTATCCTAAAATTTACTAAATAAAAAATACAAAAAAATACATAAAACATGACGGAAAACCAGATCTGGGGGCCCGCATCGCCAAAGGCGAGCGAGGCGAACCTCGCCAAAAAGGGTTCGGCGAGGCAAGCCTCGCCAAAGGGCTTGGCAAGGCCCCGACCTTGCCAAAGTCTCGGTGAGAGGCCTCACCGGACTTTTTTTCCGGCGAGACCTCTTGCCAGAAAAATCGTACATTTTTTGGATTTTTCAGGATTTTCCTATAAATAGTCAGGTCATTTTCGATAATCAAGGGCCCGAAATTATCAGACAAAAATATAGTTTTAGAACGATTTCGAATTCCAAGAATAAAACGAATAATTTTTAGACTTTCTACTACAACATTTTTACCTAAACAAAAAGACGAGGAGGATTTCTCAAGGACCGATCGGATTTCTTCGAGTGGATTCGTTCAGTAAGGGTAAGCCTTTGAGTTCCTAGAATTGCAATCCCTATGTTTTCAGTGTTTAATTTCTTCTATGAACCTAGGATTTTAATTAATTTTATTTTATTCAATTATTGTAATTCTTCTTCATTTTTTTCTTAATTAAAAGGAGATGTATGTTAGAACACCCCCATGAAGGGAATAAAACATATTCCCGGATAACAGACCTCTCCTTTTGCCATGCAAGCATTTTCATTAATTAAAATAAGCAACCAATGTGCTAATAAAATGGATGGTTTTATTTAAATAACAAACACAATATCGCGATTGATTTTTTTTAGGCCACATGGGCCTTGCTAAATCCAAAATCGAACATACGTGCGATCCCCTGTGCTAACCTTTGTGGATGCAGGTAGATTAGGATTAGATGTATGTTTAGGATTTTAATTTTCCTTCGGGTATCGCAATTTCAATTTTTAGGAAATGTAATTAATAGGTTAGCGGGCGATTGCATCCCCCGATTTTTTAAGCCTTGTAATTTTCATTTTTCGCTTTTACTTTCCTCATTTACTTACTGTTTCGTGGATGGTTTATTTTTTCGCTTTGTGAATGATTTATTATTTCGCAATACGTGAATCATGCATCTAACCTCCAAAAATGACCTAAGTGCGAATATGCACAACTAAAAGAATACGGTTTTCTGTAGATGTAATTTAATGTGATCCAATGAGAAATAAGCAACTTATCCCGGACCTGCATCTCTATGTCTTTGTGGGCCGTCCCCTGGATTCAGGTTCGAACCGAGCTTAAACATTTTTCACCTTTTTCTCTTTCAACCTTTTACCGAGTCCCCGACTCGGTGCACATTTTTTCAAACACCCCGGTGGACCACGCCTATGAAATCGTGCTCTCTCGGCCCACCGCTCCGTGTCACCCACTCACACTCATAAAAGCCTCCTAAAACAATGGAGCGGTCTTCGGGACATCCCCAAATTTTCATTCATCATGTTTTAATTTTTGATTGAAGGGGTAAAAATTTTTGCTTCATATAAACTCAATCAAATAATTAAAACATGCATCATAAAATGTATTAACATTATAATTTTCTATGATTTGTCATAGGAAGCAAATCAAACCCTACTAAGGAAATTTAAAAATACAACCGAAGAAGGAAATGGTTATCATGATGACTGAAGAAAGAAACAGTCTCATCCACCAACCAAAGAAAGAAACAGTTGGATATCCCTCCATCAAGGTCACCTTTAAAATGAATTCAGGCACCCATCTCCAGCCACTCCAACAACTCACAAGGGGCACATGAAGAAGGAAATGGTTGCCAACTATTAAAGGGATGCCGCAAAAAGAAATGGTCCACCGGCCCGCAAGGGGTATCAAACACCAAGGGGATTTCAAAGAAAGAAACAGGCAATCCTGTGAGGACATAGCGCCAGCAAGGAAGGCCCACCGTCATCATTGATCGGGGATAAAGAAGTCACCAACCACACCAATCAGGTATATTCTCAATCCCTTCACTCCATTTCATGTGATCATACTGGTTATACAACAAGCGATGATCATATGAGGGGCAGTTGTGAGCACGGGATTTTGTACCAGCTCGCGTGTTCGATGATGATGGCTTTTCAGGATTTTTATCCTCAAATCACACAATTTTCAATTATCTGGAGATTTTCAAATGGGAGTACTCCTCATCACTAATTTATTTTAAGGACTTAAATTATTTTCTTTTGATAAAAATATTTTCTTTTTAACAACCACTTTTATTCATTCTTCTTTTAAAATCCTTTGATTATATTTGGATCCAAAACACTTAAGGATTCCAAACCTTATTATTTTCAAACCAATTTTCTTTCATCTTTTTTCAAAAATCCTCAAACATTCTCGAACGTAAAATAAATTTAAAGTCCGAGTAAGAATATTTTTTAGGATAATTAAACATTTATTTTCCACACAAAAACAAAACTAAAGATGAATGAGGGACACTCCCAAGGATCAAGCGGGTATATCGAAGTGGATTCGCTCAGTAAGGGTATTTCTTTGAATTCCTAGAGTTGCTTTATCTTGTAACTTTATATGCTTTATTTTATTTTGCATGTTAACCTAGGAATAATTCCGCTCTCTTTTAAAATATTAATGTAATATTTCTATTTCTTCTTTCCTGTTGAAGATTCCTGTTAGAATACCCCCATGAAGGTAATAAAAAATTATTCCTGGGTAACAGGCCTCACCTTTTTCCATGCGATCATTTTCACTAAATAAAAATGACAAACATATTTGTAAATAAAATGAATTGTTTTATTTCTATATAAGAAATTTTGAATTGTCGATTTTTCAATTACGCTACACGGGCCTTGCTAAAATCAAATCGAGCATGTATATAAACGTTGTGTTATACCCTGTGCTAACCTTTGTGGATGCAGGTAGATTAGGATTAGATGTATGCTTAGGATTTTATTTTCCTTCGGGTTCGCAATTTCAATTTTTTTTTGGGAAATGTTATTTATAGATTAGGCGAGCGATTGCATCCCCCGAGGTTTTGTTATCTTAATCTTTACTTTTTCACATTTATTTACCGCTTTATGTATGGATTTATCACTTTTCAAATATGTGTAAATCATGCATTATAAACTCAAAAATGACATAAGTAAGAATATGCACAATTACAAAATACGATTTTCCGTAAATGTAATATAATGTGATCCAATAAGAAGTAAACAACTTATCTCAAACCTGAATCTCTGTCTTAGTGGGCCACCTCGGACGTTAAGCCTCACAAGACTCTAATTCCTGGAAAGTGCTAATGTAGGTGGCGACTATACACTAAGAGATGGTGAATTCGGGTTTGACTAATCTAAAAATTTTTTCTCTTTCCCTTTCAAACCTTCTGGGTCCCTGGCCTGGTAATTTTATTTTCAACAAAAACACCCGGTGGACTACGCTTTTCATTCACGTGCTCTAAGCCCATTGCTTTCTGTGTCATCCGCTCACAATACTTCAGTTTGGCATCTCCCCTTAGCACATGATCCCTTATGATGTAAAGTCTTATGTTGACATGCTTCATCCTACCATGCTAAAAAATTTTCTTCTTACAATACCATGAGACAAGGCATTCTCCAAGGAAATGACATCCTCTCGTGGTGCTTTTCTTATCGAGCTTATCTCCGCTATAGTCAGCAGTTGTGAATCCCCTTAGTGTGAAATATGAGCTATTATGATACCACAGACCTACATCAAGAGAGCCTTGCCAATATCAAAGAATTCTCTTAACAGTTGCTAAGTGAGATTTTCTAGGGTCAGCTTGATAACGTGCACAATAACACACAACATATTGAATGTTAGGCCTACTAGTTATTATATAAAGAAGCGAATCGATAATACCTCTATAGAACTTATTATCTACCGGTTTTCTAGCTTCATCCTTACTTAAGATAGTATCAGTGGCCATGGGAGTGGACATTGGCTTTGAATGGTCTATACAAAACTTCTTTAGGACTTCTTTGACATACTTGGCTTGCTTGATGAAGATTCCATCTTCACTCTGCTTCATTTGAAGTCAAAGGAAAAAATGAGCTCTCCCATCATTGAAATTTCAAACTCACTCTTCATTTGCTTGCTGAACTCCTTGCATAGCTTCTCATCAGTTGCTCCAAAAATGATGTCATCAACATAGATTTGGACTAGCAACACATCTTCTTTTCTACATCGAATAAATAGAGTCGTATCTGCTTTTCCTATTTCATAGCCTTTGCTGATTAGGAAATTGGTCAGTGATAAGTGTATAGTTACACTTATTATCATATTAATTTTATACATTTAACACTATGAATTAAGTCATTTTTATACTTCATATAAAAGATTTCATGTGATATGTAGTTTTTTTTATGCAAATGCAGATACTAGGTAAAATCTTAGGAGTAAAATGATCTAAAGTGGAATTTTATGAAAAAAGAGTGAAAAAGGTGCAAAAAGATGCATGGAACTCAAAGATTTGGCTTAGGATCGAAGCTGTCAAAGATCGGTGAAGTTGCAAGGAGAATTCTGAAGAAAAACTCAATTCACGATCACGATAATCATTCGTGGTAGCAACTTGTATACTTCAAAAATAGAAGTCTACCAATCAAAAATTCATGGTTGCGACTTATATATCACGGTCATGACTTCGGATGGTTTTCTGGTTTTATCTTCTTAACTACCAACCGCTAGATAAGCATGATCAACCGCCATCAACTACCAATGATAAGACACCTATCAATTAAAGTTTTCATTCTTCAACATTCGTTTGTTCAATATTCACAAAGAATAGCATCCTAGCGGAGGTTTTGTATGAGTCGAGACCAGATTCAAAGTAGACACAAGCATTGTGGGAATTGACGACTCCCATTAAAGAGTGGACACGGTTTGATCAACTTTAGCTTTCACTTGAAAACCTTACAACTTTACTTCGTTTTCTACTTATACTTTCTGTTTCGAAGTTTATGATATGTCAATGTGTCATAAAGTGTATTTCGTGTTGAGTCTTTTATATGAATCAAGTTATATGCTTTCGAGTTAACTTTAAGAGTAGTTTCGGGGTTAACGAGATTGTGTATACTCACTGGATCTGTGATTATAATGCTGTTTAGTGAGCTAACATTTTTTGAATGGTAACTTGCTAAATATGGCTATGTGAGAGCGACCCGTACTAAGCATAGTATTGACGTTGTCCAGGTTTATATAATTGTCTTAATTCGTTTGCACTAGATTTAGAAAAGTCATTTCATGTGTTACTCTACGGTGAAT
>CATIWQ010790761.1:0-23145 GCA_949673415.1 Euphorbia schlechtendalii
CAATTACAATAAAAGTTGTCACAAAAAATTAAATATTTGTGACGACTTTTCAAAGTTGTCATGTAGTTGTAGTTCATTTTGATGTATTATATGTGACAAGTAGCATTTTTTGTGATGACTTTGCTATCTTATCAATAACAATAAAAAGTTGTCACAAAAAATTGTTGTCACAAAATATATAAATATTTGTGACAACTTTTTCATGCAAAAATGGAACCTATTATTTGCGACGATAATATTATCAGTAACTCTAATATTAGTGATGACTTTGTGACAACTATTTGTTGTCACATAATGTTATAGGTGACAACATTTTGCTTTTCTGTGACAATATTGATTGTCACAAAAAACTCGATATCTTGTAGTGTTCGGCGAGAACTTTTAACTCCGATCAAATCACAAGGATATTTTTCTTGTTCGAGGGGGATTTGCCAAGGTGATCCGTTATCCCCATTTCTGTTTGGGATTGGTGAAGATTTTTTGAGTAGGCTGCTGAATATGTTGGTGGATTCGAGAGTCTTTTCTCACATGAAATACACGGTTCAAGGATCATTTCCTTCATACATGTTCTACAGGGATGATATTTTGCTTTTTGGGTTAGAAAGTTTGGCGAATATGGCTGTTATTAGAGACTCATTTGAACAATATAGTGCAGTTTCGAGTTAGCACGCTAATTGGGTTAAATCATGGGTGTGTTGTAGTGCTTCGGTGATCGAATCAAGGGATGTTTGGTTGGCTACTGTTACAGGTATTAGACGTGGTGGATTACCATTCATTTAAATAAGAAAGCCATTATTTTTTGTTCTCCAAAGTAGCAACATTTGCATCCTATTTTACACAAAACTTTAAATAAGTTTGTCGGATGGATGGGGAGTTGTTTATCGATGGCGGGCAGAATTGTTTTGATGGAGACATATATGGAACTTTGTTTCATTCATTATCGATGTATAGGTGGCATGTCGCACTTATTAGTTTCCTCGAAAAGGCTATCAGGAACTTTGTATGGATGAGGTCTATTGAGAAGCGAAAGCTAATAGTTATGCCATGGTATCTTTGTACAAGGCTAAAGGTTGCGTGTGGACTTGGGATGAAGAGGATTCTGGATATATGTATTTCTCTATCAGCGAAGTTTTCTTGGTGACTTATTTGAAGTAAGAATATTTGTTACATCCTTCTTCGAAAAAGATTTACTAGAAACGATGTGGCACAGATATGGCTTGTAAACTTGAGCATTTGGTGTTCAATTCGTCAAGTCTATGATTTGTTACGAACACATATTAAATGGTTTATTGGACAACAACAATTCTAAATTTTTGGAACTCGAATTGGATTAAACTATCTGTGGTAGAGCAAGTGGGATTTAGCCAAGATGCTCATTTAAAACTAGTTGGTAGCGTGGCTTATTATTTAAATGACGGGGGATGGATTGATTTGTCTCCGAAGCTTAGTCAATCGGTTCAAAATGAGGTGCATGCTTGTATGAGTATGGGAGAGTTGAAGGATTTTTGTTTTTAGTGCCCGACAACGAGTGGCGATTTAATGGCGAGGCTGTAATATAAGTTGTTACAAGGAGAATGTCATAAGGATTTATTTTAAAATCCCTATGGCATTTATATATTTCTCTTTCCCATTATATCACTTGTTGGAAAGCGGTCACGAGTTACATTTCTATGCATGATGTTTTGCAGCAAAAGGCATTACAATTATTTCGATATGTCCTTTATGTCATGCTAGTTATGAATCGTGGGAGCATCTTTTATAAGATGTGTTTTTTCAAAACAACTATAGGAGAGCATTCATCTTTCGATTGGTAGGAGATTTGATGCTATGGCAGATTTACGGATACTCATTACCTCTGCTTTGGCACCCCATTTCAGTCCCCAAATTCATGTCCTATAGGTCTCGTCTATTGTTAATGTTGTTTGGTTGATCTGGAACATCAGGTGTAAGAAACATTTCAACGTCGAAAAGCCATCTATTCATGGAGCGTGCATCAACTTAGGTCTCTTATTCATAGGGCAGACAATGTTGGCTTGGGATTTGTTGAGAATCCAACTATTGAAGGTTGCATTTTGTCTAACCTTGGGCTGCAACCTAGGCTTCTGAAAGCTCCAAAAATTTCATCGATCAAATGGATTCCTCCCTCAACGAATTAGATTAAAGTCAACACCGACGCGTCTTTACCTGGATCTTGTACTTCTTTAGGGTGTGGAGGGATTATAAGGCATTATAAGGTGCTTTTTTTGTTTCTCAATTCCTAAAGATAATACCTTTTCTTTTATTGCAGAGTTGAAGGCACAGATTCATGCAGTGGAGGTAACCATTTCAAAGGGATGGAATCATCTTTGATTAGAGAGCGATTTGAGCTATGTTTTTGGGGATTTTCTTTCACAGACAATGCGGGTGTTATGGTGTCTAAGACAAGATTGGCGTAAATGTATGGATTCTTTGGAAGGCTACCATTACATGGTTAAGCGCATCTACCGGGAAGGAAATGGAAACGCAAATGCGTTAGCGGAGTTCGGAAGACTCTCAAATGAGTTTCTTAGCTAGAACAATGTTCTCAACTTTTGCAAGGATTTATTTTTACATGATTTGAGTGGTCAAAGTGTGTTTCGGTTCACTTAGTTTTGTTTTCGCTTCATTAGCTAACTTGTTACTCTTTTCTTTTCCAATTAATAAAATTTAGGGTTTGATTGTAGTGAGGAAGGGTGGGTCCCCTATGGTGTTACGTCCAAGTTTTCCTTTTGGGTGTTGACTTAATAAGCGTCGTTAACATTGAGGGACTAAAGTCACCCTCTCTTTTTTCTTCTTGTCCCTAACTTTACTCAAAAAAGAAAAAGTTTTTTTGTTTTATAAACTCATGAAATATATAATATCTTGAAACAAGCATAAGAGAAACTAATTTTTTCGAACTTAGAATCTTATCTTTTGGTATATAAATTTGAAGACGGATTTTTATATTCCATAATTTCTCGGTAAAGCTAAACTGGGTGGCAACTCTTAGATTTATTTATAAAATCAAGTTTTAAACTTTATTTTAAAACATCCGGTAGATAGTTTTAATTTGATAAAAATGGTTACATGCACGCATAAAAACCTAGGAAGTCATTTTTTTCACTCAAATGGTCAAGATTGCACAATCAAAATCAACTACACCATTTAAAATTACAAATCACAGACGTGTACCCCGCGTTGTCTCAAGATCATTGCGCCTGCTCACAAAGGAACTCATTTGCCTTGAGACGGTACGCAGGCTCCCTTTACTTCTTTTCTGCCAGAAGCACGCCACTTCATCACTCTTGACGGTTTGATTCCTCTTTATGAGGCACTTTACCGCCTAAATTCAGTTTTCATTGGAAACATGTGGTTACATGCTTTCAAAGCCTAATACGAGCTGTAAAAACCTAGCTTTCAAGCCCCATCCAATAACCAATCCCAAGATAAAGCTGTCCAGAAACCCTTGTTTCATGAATCACCAAGGGACGTCCGATCTTAAGCTCAGGTTGAATCAAACAAAGAGTTTGCGTATGATGTGCAAATCGATAATTCATTTACTATTGCGAATTGGACCCCCTTCTCTTGCGTAGCTAAGGTAAGCGATCTAGCAAATATTCCAAGACTCTTTGATATTGTTAAAGAATGTAATTTTGCCATCAAATTTATTGCACCTTTGGGCGATGACCGTGTTCTTTTTGCATTCTTTTTGAAGGATGCCTTGGGTGCCTTTCTTGATAGTGACTGAAGATTTCTTAGCGACCTATTATCTGGAGTAACAGAATTAAAGGCTGAGATTGCTACTACGAAATGCTTGGTTTACGTAGATTATTTAGGTATCCCACTAACAATGTTCTCTTTGGCTTTAGTACAGCATTTAACAACCTTGATAGGGTGGCTTGTTCACGTGGATTTTGATTTTGAATCCCCAAAGAGACTTGATGTGGTGTCATGTCTAGTTTCAGTCCCACTCGACTTTATTAACCATGTTTTCAGCTTATGAATTGGTGAGACTAGTTGCCCGGTTTACATGAATTTTTGACAAGCGGTGGCATGTGAGAATAACCACTCCAGCCTTATCTCATCTAGCTCAAATGAGTTTTCGGATGAAGACAACTCGCTCTCAGTGGCAGCAGACCCTTCTGCAAGTGGAAAAAATAGTTTGACAGATCGCTGGGTTGGCTCAATCTCCGTCGATGTTTGTTCGGGTGAGAAGACAGCCTCTAATCCACTCCGTATTACACATGTTCCCAAGGATAATAGCGTAGAGATGGTTGTGGAAACACAACCAAGCAACGAGTAATCTTTCGAACTTAACATCCATAACATGACAAGGTTATACTTCTATCACGTAATAGGCCAACCAATGAAAATGCGTTGACATTCGAAGTTGGAAATAAATCATGTTTATTTAAGGAAAGGCATAGGGACGCAATCTTAGCAACTATGGGCTCGTTAGCGACATCCTAAGGGTTGTATTTACTCCAAGGTACCCAATTTATTTTTATATTGTTAAATCTCTTTTGTTGGAATTGTCGTGGAGGGGTTCACAATAGAGCTAAACAAAGTTTCATGCGATCGAGTATTCGTAAATTCAATGCAAGTGTTTTTATCCTAGTTGAGACCAAGGCGAATTCCATTCTAGACAAAGTAATTCAATCATTTTGGGGACACAATAACTACAACTTTTTCTGTGTACTGTCTCAAAGACTATCGGGGGCATTCTAATATCTTTGAATTCAGCAACAATTCATGGAATCATAATTCTTTCATTGGAAAGATGGATTAGTTTCAAATAACTATGTCTCAGGTTGATTATCATATTATTTCTCTATATGGTTCAACAGATGGTGATTTATGTAACATTATGTGGTAAGAGTTACTTCCTTTTACGCGGCAATACCAGAATTTATTGATTTGTGGTGACTTCAATGAAGTGCTTGTAGCTTCGGAAAGATTAAGTGGTAGGTCGACATCTGCCATGGTTGCATTTCAAGACTTTGTCTAGGGAGGGGAATTGATAGATTTGCCTTTGCATGGTTGTAGTTACATGTGGCATAACACCGCTTCCTTCTCATGTATTGACCGAGTTTTATCCTCAATGAATTTTTTAGATTTGTGGTCAAGTATGTCACTGTCCACTATAGACTCAGCCTTGTTGGATCACTTGCCATTAATCTTCCGATTGCGGGCACCCCCACCCTCCGGTCCTAGGCCCTTTCATTCACTTAACTTTTGGTAAGAAAGTTAAGAATTTTTGCCTTTCATTAAACAACGATGGGGTAATAGAGACATAGCATTCAAACTTCAACTTCTTGAGAGGGATGTTAGGCTATGGCATACAGCCCACTACGGCAGTCTAGAGCGAATAATTAAAGAAGAGGAATCACTAGTTCTTAGCTACATGTATAGTGATGCCTTGCATCCCCTCTCCACCGAATTATCTTCGCAATTACAGAGAGCAAAAACTAAACTCCACCAATTCCGTAACAACTTAGAAAGCCTTCAACACGAACAATCAAGGGTCTCATGGACTCTTTTGGGAGACTACAATACCTCGCTTTATCATTGTTTGGCATTAGCCCACTATAGGTGTAACCGAATTTTAGAGTTGGAAACGCACAGGAATTTAACATCTAGCATTGAGGACATTACCAATGCAGCCCAGAATTTTTACACGAATCTATTTGCTGCTGGTCGGCTGTTCCTTTTTCTCTTCGTCATTTGAATTTCAAGTCATTAATTGTGCCTTTTCCGAAGATGAAGTGTGGAATTGTATCTTGGAGTGTTGAGAGAATAAATCACCGGGACCTAATTGCGCTAATCCATGGAATGTATAAAATTTTAGCAAAGTTGTTAGCATCACATCTATCAATTCTACCGCACGTGGTTTCCAAAAATCAATTTGCATTCATCAAAGACCGCAGTATTCATGAGTGCTCTTTTCTAGCTTAAGAAATTGTAAACCGCATCCACTCTTCTCGTTGCTCCTACCTATTGCTTAAGCTAGACTTTCACAAAACTTTTGATTGCATCTCTTGGAATTATATAGATGCGATTCTTTTGAGAATGAGTTTTGACAACAAATAGATCTCATGGTTGTCCAATTATAGGAAAAACTCGAGTATGTCCATCATCATTAATGGCTCTCCAAGTGCACCGATTCGTTTTCATAAAGGGGTTAAACAAGGTGATCCCCTTTCACCTTTTATTTTGTATTGGCAACCGAAGGCCTCAAACAATAAATCGACACTAACATTAGTGAAGGTTTGCTTCCGGGTTTCAATATAAAACCTTCACAAAAAGACATCTCACTACTCTAGTTTGCGGACGATATGCTTTGCTTTCTTCTGGATTATATTAATCTAATTTCTCCTTTTATGTGAATTTTAAAATGTTTCGAGCTGATTTCGGGACTCACAATCAACTACCCCAAGAGTTCGCTTCTGGGGATCAATTATTCGGACTACCTATTGCATTAATGTGTGTCAACCTTAGGTTGTCGGATTGATAAATTTCTGATCACATATCTTGGTGCTCCACTCTACCTTAGACGCATGCTAGTAACATGTTCTGATCCTCTAATTATGAAGTTCAAGAAGCGCTTGTCAAACTAGTGGTCATTGTCTTTCTTACGCTGGTTGACTAGTTCTAATCAAGTCAACAATCGCATCTCTCCTTATCTATTTAATGTCAAATTTTAGATTGCCTCATTCGGTTAATATTACTTTAACAAGATTGGTAAGGAATTTTTTTATGGCGTGGTGATTTTAATGTTAATGGAATTTGTAAAGTGAGTTGGGCAACCGTTAACTTAATGATGAGTCTAGGGGGATTATTCATTTGAGACTTTGAGATAGTTAATTCCAGCCTCCTTTGCAAATGGCTATGGAAAATGAAGGAAATATGCGACGAGTCACTATGTTACTTGATTTGTGTTTCTTTTTATAGATGCGAGTCTTGGAATGACATTACAAAAACTGATTCATCTAGATTATTGCTAATTTGAAGAAATATCGTAACTTGTTAGTTCCGCAACGAGACCTTTTGACGACATCTTTGCACTAACAGCCAATTCATAATTGGGAATGGGATTCGAGCATCTTTTTGGCTTGATAATTGGACTTCGAACCAATCGCTTACTTCATTGTTTCTGACCCTTTTGTAATTTGTAACATGAAAGCGTGCACAGTGGAGAGGGGCTGTTTCTTTATATTTTCAAACGACAACCATTCAAGGACATTTTGGAAGCGTACTTTAAGGTTTTCTCTTAGTGATCGATGTGGGCATCTTCGTAGCTGGATTGGCAATGTAAGCTCGAGCTTATTCCATTCACACCCTGCTGTCACTAACGTGGACAGACATCGGCAGCTGCTTCTCCCAACTATGGTGGACATATTCGTTTGGGATCTCAATATTCTCCATAAATACACAGTGGTGTCCTTTTGCAATGGCTTTTACAATACTCCTAAATGGCCTAAACCATTATACGATTACAACATCATTTGGAACTCTTGTCTTTTGCTAAAAATCAAATTTTTTGGATGGCTAGTGTTCCACGGTCGACTGCCAACTCATTCTTTTCTCCTCTCACGCGAACGTAACTCAATCTCGGATGCAATTTGCCTTTTTGTATAGAAAGCGAGGCTGCATTGTCAAAGAAGTGCACGTGTTTGACAACAATTCTTGAGTTGGCAGGAAATCCCAACTCCACTTCCTCTCACTCTCTTGAATTTTTTTGGAAATTTGGCAATCATTTTTTCGGCAAGGGACCAAACCGTGATTTTGGGACTTCTTTGTGGTTCATTATTATTTGGCTTCTTTTGAAAGGAGGAATAGATTCGTGTTCGAGGGAGTCTTTAATCCAGAATACATTTTCATAAAAAGTATTCACTTATGCTGGTTCATTTTCCATTACAATAGACGTTCTTTTTGCTTATCGACCTCGCATATCATTGTAAATCCAGGTTCTTTGCTAGTTTCAAGCTCTATTTGTAATTAGAACTATTGTAATTTTTTGGGCAATTCACGTTTGAGATGTGCTCTTATTAAAAAAAATGTGGGTGTTTTGTAGGTAAGCGTCTCGCATCAACCTAATTGGGACTAGCGCCCTGAAATTTTCACCCGCCATAAACTTTTTCTGATGGAGGAACACATTGTTCCTCTGAAGGTTTTCAAAAAGAGAAAGACACGGCCTCTAGGCATTCCTAGAATGACTAATTAATTCTAGACAACACAATGTTGTCGAAACATAACCTTTTAGCATTTATAAAATGATTAAAACATTAAAATGCCAGTTCCCAATCCTCGGATTTCTTGAATGATCACAAATTAAGTGCACCTTGGATGATCACTAAGAGAAATCTAATAATATGTGACAACAATTCAATTTGTAACAAAAGTGTATTATTTGTCATAATAAAAATTTTATCGTCACAAAAATTAGTTTTGTGGGATTTTTTTGTAAAATTGTCACTTATGATTGATTTGTTGTGACTATTTTTTTTTTACTTATAACTGATTTTTTTGTTACAACTTAAGTTGTAACCTAAAAGCTATAATATGTTACAATTAACTTATCTTTGTCACTAAAAATATTTGTGTGACGACACAAAATTCTTGTTGCAGATAATTTATTAGTTTTGTGATAAAATGAATTTAACTTGAAATACATATTATTTGTGACAATATTTTACTTGTAACTAATATATTTTTATGAAAACTAAATATGTTACAATTGGTTTTTATGTCAAAATAATATTTGTGACAATATAAATATCTCGTTGCAAATATTTTATAAGTTTTGTGACAACAAATGTAACTCAAAAAATATTTTTGTGACAACGTTTATACTTGTAACTAGTCTCTTTTTGTTACAATTGAAGTTGTAACGTAAATTATAGAATATGTTACAATAAATTTTTATAGTCATAATAACTATTTCATGACAACATTAAAATTTTGTCACAAATAATTTATTGTTTTACAACAACAATTTTAAATTGAAACTTTAATTTTTGTGACAATTTTTATTCCAATAACTCAATATTTTATGTTACAACTTAAGTTGTAACCTAAAATTTGTAATATGTTACAACAAATTATTATAATCAAATAATCTATTTATGTGACAACATATAAAATTTTTTGTTGCGAATAATATTTTTTATGACAAAAAAGCTTAAATTTAAACAAATATTTTTGTGACCGTTTATAATCAAAGTTATAAGATCTATGAAAGCCGTTAAAAATTTAGGCTATAAAAAAAGTAATAGGAAATGAATAGAATATGTACGAGAAAATTATAGGAAAGCACGTGTTTAATGAAAAAGTTGTAAAAAATTTATAATGAAATGAAGATTAAAGCTATAAAAATTTTATGGAATCAATGAAGAGTAATATGTTATTTGTAAAGTTTGAAAAATGTTTTAGTTAGTTATATGAAGTGTATATGAGAGGTTATTAGAATGTTATAGTTTTTATGAAAATATATAGAAAATGTATAAGAAAGTTATATATTATATTCATAAATTATATGAAGTATTATATAAAAGTTATAAATTCTATGAGAGGTTATAGAAACAATAAAGAAATGGTATAGGAAATTTATATTAATATGTAATATGAAAAGTTATAAAAAAAATGTACAAGATTGTTAAATGAAAATTATAGGTTATTGGTAAATTCTATGATGACTTCGTTAAATATAAAGTTTTCATTACTTTACCTCTTTTACCATTTAATCAATGCTATGATAATTAATATCCAATGATGATAAGTGATAAAGTAAAGTATACTTTGTTGAAAACAAAGTCATCATGGACTACAAAAAGATTATTTAAAAAGTAATATAATTATAGGTTACATGAAATTTATAAAAAGGCACATATGAAATGCACACAAAATTTATCTTGTGAAATGCATGAAGTATAAGAAAATTAAAAGGAAAGTTACTAAAAAATTATTTGTATGTGTACATGAAAGTTATATTAATATTGTATAGTAAAAGTATTAAAAAGTTATAGGTAGTTTGTCCTCTAAAGGTATAAAAAAAGTTATAGCAAAGCTATACAAAATTTGAATAATAAATTTACAAGAAAGTTAATTATATAAAATTTATGCGAAGAGTATACCGAAAAAATTGAAGAGTCATGAGTTATTTAAAAAAAACATACGTTACTTAAAAAGTTACATAAAATATTTACAAATATTACAAGTCATTGGGAACCTAAAACAAGACAACTTGATGAGTAATTATAGTTTTTTGTAGTGATTTTTTGCAAACTATAAAATTATACTTTTACTTTGATTTTATTTTGAATTGAATTATGATTATTTGTATCAATTATTGCAACTAACTGAAAGAACATGAAATGAAATTAATGAACATGATTTTAACCAAAGTGATGTAAACTGGGAACAGTAAATAGCCGAAATAAAAAAAATTAAAAATAAGAAAAAGATAAAATTGAAAACTGAAAATAAAACGAAATTAAAAAAATCCATTTGCATGGAGGGAGCCCATCCAATTCAAATTTCATGTGGGTCCAAGATAACAAACCCTACGTTTTCCCTCTTTCTAATTTCAGCGCCGCCATCAGATGAAATTTTGTCGTTGGAGAAGAGGTAAGAGAAGCATCCTTTTGCACTTTTTCGTTGGGGTTTCTCTCTTCACAGCTCTGTCGACCTGTTCCTTCCCTTACAGAGTACTTTTTCAATTTTCCGTCTTCTCATCCACTTATCGATTTGTTATCATTTGTTTTTCGGTGTCCATTTGATGCAATTTAGGGTTTCATGATTTTGTATTGTTCGCTGACCTGGTCGATTTTCTTTTTTCCAATTGATTGCGTGTTTATGAGTCATTTATTATCTTTCTTCTCAATTAATTGCAATGGATCTAAGTTTCTCCTTTCACTTGCTAGTCAAAGAGATAGTTGGTGCATAACAATGTTGTGATAAATAGACGGAACAATTGTTAAATGCTTTTATTGCAGTAGTTCACGCTTTTGGTTAACCTGTTCTTCAGTTTATGTGTATGGAATCATTTGTTTGGATATTCTGCAGAATCAATTTTTTATGTTGCTTCCTTGCTCACGTGGACACAGGTAATTGCTTTTTTAATTGCTCTATGTCCGTTTATATATAATAAAATTAATCAATTTGAAGAAAGCATGTGCATGTCCTTGCCACTGTTCATGAAGAACTATCAGCATTTTAAATTTTTTATTTGAAGAATTGTATAGTGTAAGACCATGAAATTATTACATTATCGTACTCATAGTTGCCAAGGAGCTGAGGCACACTCAAGGTGCAAGGTCGCGCCTTGAGCCTAGGAGCCGCCTAGACGCTCCTTTGCTCACTCAAGGAGCAAGATAAAGCCTATAAACCTAAACTCGCAAGGTAAAACCTGGAAGCCTAGGCGTGCCTTTGACTGCTATGATTATTTTACCTATCTGTAGTCATTGTGCAATCTAAATCCAAACTCGCTAGCAAACTCAGTAGTAGCACAAATGTTTATTAAGTGTGAATACAATAGTAGAGTACGCGAAATTGGAATTATAATGAGAATTTACACGGAAATAAAGTGAAACCTTTGCTTGGTATGCTTCATGGGAGTTTACAGAGCAATATAGTGAAACCTTTTCTTACACTAGGGAAGAATGTTGTGAGTAGCTAAAAATTTGTATGCTCCACTCTTGTTTCTTTATTCATATATTATTTGTTTGATTTGCACCAATTATGTATTAGGGTTGTGAATTTTTTTTATTTTCTTTTTAGAATTTTGTAGTTAAGAATTTATTCAATTGTTGTAGTGTTTAGTATTAAGCTTGGTTGTATTCGAGTCAAACTTGCTGAAAATTCAATTGTTGATTCTTCTTATATGATAACAAGATATGCATGTTATTCAGCAACTTGGTGACCTTTACCATCCAAAAAATGATGCAGATCCTTATGTAAAGGATAAAGGTGTAAGTTTGAGGATCTGTGTTCTACATATCTCTTTGTTAATATTTTGATATATGGGTTATGATACAGGGATAAATTGTTGTCCTATTAGCATTCCTCCTTTTCAGATAAAACCAATAGTTTCGTTCTGTCAAGCTAAGATTTATTTCTTAGCAAAAAACTTTATAGTTATTGGCGCAATGAAATCTTCAATCTGAAAATGGGACTGCAACATTTTATGTATTATTGTTTTACAGGTATAGATTAATAAATCTTCAATGGATCCACTGTTGCAAATTCTGATATTTTCCTCTTCTTAGGTTAATGGAATCCAATCAACTTTTTAGTACTAGGAGGTAAAATAGAAAAGATGAAAAAAAAGAAGGTTTAGTACATTCTCTCTCAAGTCTTTTTATGTGTCCATTGCAAAATAGAAAATAATTTTATTTTTATATGCTGCGTTTGTGTAGTACAATTATATTTTTGCTCATGATATTGTGTTATGATGCCATTCAAGATTCTTAGTATAGAATCGATAATTAAATTGCTTGTTCAAAAAAAAAAACTTAGGTAAGTTCAGAACCTGACAGTAGTAGCTTGTTTATTTACAGGTGTATCTTTGCTCCAGTTGGTTATGGTGATGTTCCTTGTTATGCTTTAAATGAAAGAGGACCTAATTAAATAGTATGAATGACCAAAATGTATTGTTCAAAGTCAATATATGTAGTTTTATTAAAAGTTTGTGAAAGCAACTTATTGGTACAGTAGCTTGAAAAACAATACCAAACAAACTCTTATTGTGTGACCTATCTACCAAGTTGCCTTCTCATTTATGCAAACATTTTAGATGCTATTTCTCCATGACCAATGAATTTTGTAAGTATGTGATATTTCAACCAGTATATATCACTAGTTCTTGTTGTTGGTCTTCATTGTTGAATTGTGTGCGCATTATTGATATCTTTGTTTGTAGACTTATTTATTTCAAGTGTATATGAATTTAGTTTATTATGATCACTTTTTATTTTATTTCATTAATTAAAATTTCTTCTTTAATTATTATTTTTCATATTTTTCTAAGTTAATATATATACTTTTGGGTTCACTTCAATCCAAAAATTACTACAAGTATTTAATGTTACTAGTGAGGTTGTCACTATAGATTGATGGTGTAAAATAAAGGTTGTAATTAAAGAAAAATGTTGTCACTACACATGAACTGACAACAAAAGTGGTACAATTAGTATTTCCATGACGAATAAGATTCGTTGTCATGCAATTTTAAGTATAATTTGTGGTATAATACATGAAAACTAAAGTTCATATGACAAAATTTTGTCACAAAAATTACTATTTTCGTGACAACACATTTAGAAATATTATCTGTAACTCAGTTATTAGCGACAATATCTTTGTGATAATAATTTGTCACATATATACATGTGTGACAACATTTAAGTTTTTTATGACAAGATTAATTATCACAGATAATTATTTATGTGACGACCTTTCAAAGTTGTCATGTAATTTAGTCCATTTTGATGTATTATATGTGACAAGTAGCATTTGTGACGGCTATGTTTCCTTTTTCATTACAATAAAAATTGTCACAAGAAATTATGCTGTCACAAAATAATTACTTATTTGTGACGATGTTTTTGAGTTGTCATTAGTTGTAGTTCATTTTGATGTATTATACGTGACAAGTATCCCATTTTTGTGACGACTATGTTTGTTTTTCAATTACAACAAATTTTGTCACAATAAATTGTTATCACAACATATTTTAAATACTTGTGAATACATTTGATTCAAAAATTGGACCTCTTAACAGTTATGATAATATTATCAGTAACTTTAATATTAGAGATGACCCCGTGACAACTATTCATTGTCACGCAATGTCATATGTGACAGCATTTTGCTTTTTGTGACAATATTACTTGTCACAAAATAGTCGACTTCTTGTAGTGGATGATGCTTTCCATGTTAAATAACTTTTCTACCATGGATTAGACAAATAGTTTCCACCTTGACTCTTAAGATAAGTCTGAAATATACATATTCATTCATCCATCCAATCTTAGTTACTTACTTAAGACTCTAGGTAAATTATAACCTTGTAAAGAACATTTGGTTTGTATACCAAAACATGAATTACCTACATCTGATTCTATCAAAATCATGGCTGATCAAGAAAGCATTAGACAAGTAGTAATCGAGGTGATGCTTTCAAAATATTTCTTGAAAACTCTGAAAGTTGCTATTAATGTTGTTGGTCCATCTAGTTTTGGATAAGTTTCTAAACATGAAGGGGTTGAGTTGAATGAGATTAAGACAATGATGACCAATATTGAAGGTATCTTCCCCAAGTTAGAGAAACTCACTAGTCCATCTCCAACCAAATACATCGATCCAAGCAATTTATTTTTAAAAACCCCTGGAAGAACGATGTGTTCCTCCAAAAGAAATAAGATTGGGGTGGATGATAATTTTTTGGGCAGATGTCTTAATTAGGTTGATGTATCTGTTTGCTTACAAATCACTCACTCCTCTTTTCATTAATTAAGAATTGTTCTCAAAATAGGAACCATAAAGTATGTGTTACATGGTAAGGAGCAAACCCGAATTTGTAAATAAGTCCAAAACTGAGTGGCAAAAACTACATTATTAAGAATTAAAGAGAAATCAACAAAAATTAATATAAGCGATAAGTGTGTCCCCGTCATTGATATCTCTTTAAAAGACATTTTTTGTGTTTCTTCCAAATGCTCCAAGATAAAATTAGCCATAATGCGGTCCCGAATTCATGGTAGGCACCCGGTTTGAAAAATGAATGCCGTAAGAGGAGAAAATCATAACCCGAATGAGGTAGCACCATAGAAATTCCCAACCAAGGAAATGCATCACACCAAAGCTTAAAACTCTTCTGATAAAAGAAAAGGCAATGTTCCATAGTTTTTGTGGACGAGCAAGATGGGTAGGTCACATTATCAATCATGCGGCAGCCCTGTTGGAAAAGAAACACTCGAGTAGGTAGTCTATCATGAAACACAGTCCAACCAAAAAATTTAATATTTGGAAGCACATGCGTACTCCAAATATGTTTTAAATTCTTCGGAGGATCTCTATTACGGTTTTTGGTAGTACCCACAACAATAAGCAGTTGCTGAATACAAGTTTTGAATGCCAATATCCCAACAAAAATGATTAGCGTTTGGCCGAAAAGATGGCGTGACAGTTCCCAAATTTGGGAAAAGGGTTAGACAAGATGAGGAGATCCAAACCCTTAATTCCATGCAACGGTGCTGATTTGTAATTGATAAGTGTATAGTTACACTTATCATCAATATAATTTTACACTAAACACTATAGTTTAAGTCATTTTTATACTTCATATAAAAGATTTCACATGGTTAGTAGTTGTTTTTGGTGAAAATGTAGATACTAGGTAAATCTTGGGAGTACAACAATCTAAAGTGGAATCTATGTAAAAAGAGTGAAAAATGTGCGAAAAGATGCATGGAGCTTAAAGATTTGGCTTAGGATCAAAGCTGTCGAAGATCGATAAAGTTACAAGAAGGATTCTGAAGAAAAACACAATTCAAGGTCGCGACAACCATTCGCGATTGCGACTTAGTATTCTTCAAAACAGAAAGTTACCAACCAAAGGTTCACAGTCATGACATGTACTTCGCGGTCGCGACTTAGATGGTTTTTTGGTCAACTCTTCTTAACTATCAACCGCCAAATAAGAACGAACAACCGCCATCAACCGCCATCAACTACCAAATGAAAAGACACCTTTTGGAAGTCAACCAATCATGAAAAGATGCCTTTCCATTATGGATAAGATCAAACCAACTCATCCAATCACAATGAAGTGATGCAATCTTTCGCCAATGGACACAACTCTTTGTATGGATAGACGTAACCCTTCGTACTCTATAAATAGGGCTCCAAACCTCACCAATTTAATGGAATGGGTGGTAGAGAGAGAGAGAGTGTCATATATAGTGTGTTTAGATAGAGAGAAAAATCATGTAGAGTTCGTTTCGTTCTAAGTTAGCGAGAAAATGTATAAGTGATTCAAACCCTATTTCAATCACTAGATTTATCTACATATTCGAGCGATTGTTGTATAAGTGTAATTGCAAATCACTTATCAATAAAAGTTTTCGTTCTTCAATATTCATTTGTTCGATATTCACAAAGAATAGGATCCTAGCAAAGGTTCTGTATGGGCCGAGATAGAATTCAAATTAGACACAGGAATTGCGAGAATTGACGACTCCCATTAAAGAGTTGATATGGTTTGATCAACTTTAGCTTTCACTTGCATACCTTACAACTTTGCTTGCTTTCTACTTATACTTTCTATTTCGAAGTTTATGATATGTCTATGTGTAATAATGTGTATTTTGTGTTGAGTCTTTTATATTAATCAAGTTATATGCTTTTTAGTTAACTCTAGGAGTAGTTTCGGGGTTAACGAGATTGTGTATAATCACTAGATCTATGATTATAACACTGTTTAGTGAGCCAACATTTTTGGAATAGTAACTTGCTAAATGTGGCTATGTGAGAGTGACCCGTACTAAGCATAGTAATATTGTTATCCAGGTTTATATAATCATCTTAATTCGTTTGTAACAGATTTAGAAAAGTCATTTCATGTGTTGCTCTGCGGTGAATAATTGAATATCTGTATGTCTAGAACCGAGTCTGTTAAATTAGTCAAGTGTATGTAATATCTTTGTTGACTTTGCATATTTTCTTTGCTATACTTGTTGGTAGGAATGATCTATACACTACACCATATATTGGATCTACCAACACCAAAAAAGTGTCATGTAAAAGAAAAATGTGTTGGCTTAGGAGCAATGCCTACACTTTTGCAAAAAAAAAAAGAGTCGAGAAGTGCAATGTGACTATAGCTCCCTATACCAACACTTTTGGTCATTTTTGGCTACATGGTAAAATGTGTTGGCATAGAACTCTATAGTAACATTTGATTGCCTTTTAACGACATTTTTTAGATGTTGGTAACTGCATTTGGAAATAACACTTTCACTTGATATGTTAACACTTTTGCTATAAATGCCAACACTTTTCATTAAAACGTTTTTTCTTTTAGCCAACATTTTTTCTTGTAAATAATAACATATTCAAATTGTTCACTTTTTTTTTACCAACACTTTTAATGATTAGCCAACATGCTACACTTTATTCTACATGTGTATACATTTGTATATATCATACTATTGCAATCATATTAAATAAATATAATTCATAAAATAACATTCATGTTTCACAATTCAATAACAAAGACTAGCAACATAAAAAAAGTACTAATTATAACATCCATAAAGTACTAGTTGAAAGAACTAGTGATATCCAAAAATTATTATCATAACATTCACATTCACAAACTACTACTCTTGTCTCTCTATGGATGAGACATTATCATTCTCACTTAAACATTCAAAGGAATCCAAATTGAGATTTAAAGGTGGATTGTCTTGTACCAACTTCCTAACAAATCGCGCCATCTTTTCTTTCATTTTCTCCTCCATCTTTTGGTTCATTTTGTCCTCCATCTCTTCCTCCATTTATTGTCGTTAATTGTTTTTTTATCTCATCCAACCTAGAAATTGTTTCAACAGATTTTCCCTTTGCTTTTTTTGGCACTGCATGCCTACCAACAAGCCAAGAAGCTCCATGCGATGCATCACCCTTTAGAATTTGTTCTACTCTTTCACTTTGTGCACCAGATGCACACATTTCTTGAATTGCATTCTATGACAGAAAGAAATCACCAAAATAGTGCATAAGAAATCACCAAACATTTTAATAGAAAAAAGCAAGAACATCCAGTGGCAAAGCAAGAGCATTTTTATATATATATATCTAACTAGTTCAACGCAATACATACCATTATTCTTTCAAAGCAAAAACTTAAATTCTAAAATAGCCAGTAACTAACTTACAACACACACAATTAATTAAGAAAAGACTCAGTGACTCACATAATTTATCAAAGCTTCACATATATTTATTCACATAATTTATAAAAGCTTCATAACATTCACATAATTTATCAAAGCTGCACATATATATATTCACATAATTTATCAAAGCTTCACAATATTCACATAATTTATTAAAGCTTCACATATATTTATTCACATAATTTTTCAAAGCTTCACATAAGTTGGCAATTTCTTACTATTCGATAGTTAATGACGTCATTTTGGGACTTGTACTGTCGTCCATCTTTCCATTTACGCATAGCGATGAACAATTCTGCTTTCGATGATCCTTCCCCATCGGGATTTGCTAGTTTCTGAAAAAAAAGAAAAACATATCACATGATTTGATTTCTACTTACTAAAGGAAATAAAGGAAAAATAATTTTCTACCCATCCCTTCTTTTTTTAAGAAAAAGGACCAATAACAGATTATTTTCCCTCTAACCCATTTCTTCTTAACTTCCTTTTCCCCTGTCTCAACTATCTAGGAAATATTAAACAATTGAATCATATGAGAAAGTGAAAAATTTGGAGCTTTATGTGTAAAACTGTAAAATTACAATACTAAAATAGTATTTGAAAAGCTCAGGTAATTTATCACCTCTAATAACTTCATCATTACTCGTGGGAAAACTCTGGTTGTTTATCACCTCTTGTGCTTGCTGCTTTTGGCATTCTCTCAACACAATGAATTTGGCTATTGAGCCCACACCTTTATTAATTGGTCTCTTAAGCTGTGTAAAATACAGTGGATATTAGATTAAAATAGTTCTAGCCACCAATAAAGTGGATATTATTGCCAAAACAGTAAATAGAAGCTGCAGCAATTGATTGTGAATGAGTCATGTGTCTTGTTGCATGAGTTACCTGAGCCACAATTACAATTTTTAATTTAGAGGATCATATGCTAGGGGCAAAAAGCAACATAAAAATTAATAAAACTAGAAGTGAAGCCACATGCACCTTAGAGATAGGTTGACACACATCTTCTTCACTATCAGCCCCACTATCATTTCCAAGTTAGTACCCTTCACTACCCTCAACTTCTTGTGCTTTATCATTCATTGTATCGCCTCGTGGAACACCCATAGCAACAGACAACTGCTTCAACTTCAAGCTTGCAAGGACTTCATTGTTAGACTTTATATTCTTCTCTCTTACAATATTAATAGCAGAATTATTAGGGGTAAATAATTATAACCTCCTTGATGTTTGTGCTAATTTACTAGTACCTCCCTATGTTTTGTAAATATAAGTAACACCTCCTTGTGTTTTGCTTCCAACCAACTACTAGATCCATCAGTTAAAATTTTTCACTTTTCCATCCAAATAACTAACATGACATTTATTTTTGACAATATTGCCCTTTTTCCATTCTTAATTTCTTTATGCATAACAAAACTAAAACCCTTTCACCATATGAATACATCCTCCCTGTTTCATTTAGTGAAGCATATTCTTCATCATTTTTCAAATTTTCATTCAAATTTTTTCTTATCATTCATACCAAAATTATCTACACTTTTTTATTTTTATTCTTCTGTGAAATAAATAAGCAGCAGAGTACTGCCAATATCTGAAGCTGCATTTCCAAGCCAAAACCTAATGAACGAGACCCCTCGTTAATATTGTTGAAGATAGCCAGCTAGAATCCTAAAAAAATGAGCCATTGTCCACCACTAATATCATTAGATGCAGCTCGAGATGAAATTGGAACATCACTTACCCCACTATTTCTCCCAAATCCTACAGCTCCTAGATTAACATAGAAATCTCTATTCTTATATATAACTAATATTTTAGTTAGTGTCCACAGCTAAGGATCCCCAGTTTGCTCCTATGCCACCCAAAAAACTAACTCTACACATTTGAAGGTGACAAGATCATTTTAATGGTCAATGAATCTTCTAGCTAGTGTGAATGTCTTTGAATAAATTAAATCCAATGGTTAAAATTTTTTTTTAAAACCTCCAGAGGAACATTGTGTTCCACCTTCAGAAAAATGTTGAGGCGGGTGAAAATTTCGGGGCGATCGTCCCAACTAGGTTGATGCGAACGCTTGCCTACAAAACACCCACCCCTCTTTTTTATTAAAATGAAAGAAAAAAAGAATACAAAAGAGTATCATCAAAGGAAAAAAGAAAACACAAACAACTATCTAAAACGATAATTGGGAAAGCCATTAGAATCATGAAACAAAAATCCTCGGCAGAAATGTGGAGCTTGATGCCATTCCGTATAGGTTGTTGTAATTCGTCCGTGATTCACAAGTGCATCAGTGACCGAGTTCCCTTCTTTAAAAATATGCGAAACCAATAAATGCATGTTTTTCATGATACGAATACTCTCGGTCCAATCACCCATAAAAAACCAAGGCACCCATTTGCTCCTAGTTTGGAGCAAGTGCACCACATAAGCAGAATCACTCTCAATCCAAACCCGAGATCATCCTCTAGCCGCTGCCAACTTCAACGCATGAATGCTCGCCTCCAGCTCAGCCACAAAAGCAAAAGCATTGTCCTTATAAAAAGCAAAACCTAAGATAAAGTTGGTATTAGAATCCCTAAACACCCCACTGCATCCCAATGGACCCAGTTCTCCCTCTGAAGATGCGTTAGTGTTGACTTTAATCCAGCCAGGAGGAGGCCGAGACCATTTGACTGGGAAAATCTTAGGAGCCCGTGGTAGCTGAGGAGTAATGTGTAGGGTCTCCAAGATTTTCAGTTCAATTAATGAGTTCCATATGGAACCGAAGCCTAAGCTGTACATCTGGCGTAGAATTTCCCAAAGTTGCTGCAATGTAGCGTGGAAGTTTGGGCGTTTATCCTCAAAGACTCAACTATTCCTTGATCGCCAAATCAGCCAAATCACGTTAACAAAAGCTAAGTTCCATAAGATTTGCAATTGAGGGCTAAAGCGTAAGTTAAATGCAAACGATGTGGCACTGGGCAGAGATCTACCGAACAGAGACTGCAATGCAGTCCACATGCCCCTTGCGAAGGAGCAGCCAATGAAAAGGTGGTTCGCGTCTTGGTAGTGTTGGTTGCATAGACTGCAATTAGAGACGATAATCATGCCTTTTCTCCAGAGCGCATCGTGCGTGGGGATGCAACCATGAACCACTTTCCAACAAATTAATGAGTGCGAAGGCGCGATGGACTTATGCCATATCTTACTAGAAACATGACACGGCTGATGATGTGGTTGCAGCCACTGGTAATATGACTTGACAGAGAAAGTACCATCACTAGCTGGTCTCCAAAAACATAAATCCTCGAGATTCTCACTAAGATGCACCAGTCGAATTTCATCACAAATAAATGATGGTAGAGAAGGCGGAAGTGCTTCTGTCCATTCGCCATTTCCTATGAAATCCATCACCAAATCAGCTCGCTTTGCTCGATCAGTCCTTGATAAATTTAACCTCTCCCCTACCGAAGGTAATAACCATTCCAAGTTCCAAAAATTCAGTTTGGAATTCAAACCGGGGAACCACACTATGTTATCCCTGAGCTGATTGTAAACTTCCCTAACTGAATTCCAAATGCCAGAATTGGATATCCAATCACAAGGTATGTCATTTCTCAGAAATCTTTTGGTCAAGATGTTAAAGAATCCTCTTCGACAAGTAATTAATTCCCATGCAAACTTAGCCAACATTGACTTGTTCACATCCATGATCCTCTTTATACCAATTCCCCCCAACATAAAAGGCTTATTGCAGACAGACCAATGGACCGTTACCAACTTTCTCTTAGTCATTCTCCCCGTCCAAATGAAATTATGTGTAGTGAGTTCAAGATTTCGGAGAAGAACTGCTGGCCATTTATTAATCATAAAAGAATGCTCTAAGGAGCTGTTAATGATCGATTTAACAAGAACCAGGTGACCAGCCATCGAAAGCGAACTACCAATCCAGCCCGTAAACCGTTGTATAATCTTGTGATAAATTGGTTTCAAGTACACGGCCTTAGGAGTCCCTCGAAAGAGTAGAACCCCAAGATAAGTGAAAGGGAATTCACCTTGTTTGATCCCCGTGATCTCGGAGAGATTTCTGCTACGTTGTTCTATGATGGAGGAGCTGAAAAAAATGCAAGATTTGGACCAATTCACCTACTGTCCGAAATTGGTGCCATATAACTCGAATTCATCTTTGATTACTTCCATGTTAGAGATTGAGGTTTGCAAAAAATCAAAATGTCATCTACATACAACATGTGAGACTGAAAGAGAGTGCCCGTTGTATATTTCATTTGTCCAATCGAACCTGAGTGTGTCAAAGACAAGAGCAGCCAACTCAAGAAGTCCTCCGCCAAATAGAATAATATCGGTGATAAAGGGTCCCCTTGATGAACTCCTCTCGAACATAGAAAATAACCCTGCCATCCCATACTAGTCATTGTAGAAATCCTTGCCGAGCTTAGTATGCTTTGTACCCAATCGATGAAAACACTCAAAAAGCCAAAAGCTTTAAGAACCGCAAAAAGAAAGTTCCAATCAAGAGTGTCAAATGCCTTTTGAATGTCAATTTTCATTGCTAAGTTCCCACCATAACTCCGTTGATCAAGGATATTTACTCCCTTAGAGGCCATCGTAATGCTCTCATGAATAAGCCTATTTTGAATAAAACCAAATTGATTCTCAGAGATTATTCTACTCGCAATCCCTTCCAAACGATTTGCAATAATCTTTGTTATTATTTTGAAGACAAAATTGCTCATCACGATGGGTCGGAAATCTTCCACTTTGTCCGCCCCTTCTTTCTTAGGAATGAGAATCATCAAACTAGAGTTTAATCCCGGGAGTATAAAGCCTAAAGAAAAAAATCCCTGACAACCCTACAAACATCAGCCTCGATAATGTCCCAAAATTTTTGGTAGAAAATGCCCGAGAAACCATCTGGTCCCGGAGCGCTATTCGAGTCCATTTCAAGAACCATTTCCTTAATGAGATCCATGCTGGGCTGTTCTGTTAGAAGAAGATTATCAGCATCATCAACTCTCTTTGGGATAATTGATTCTATCAATCCACCGTCCATGGTAACGTCCAAGTCCTCCTTGAAAAGGCTGCTGTAAAAATCAATGATGTGAGCTGAAATATCGTTTGAGTTTGTAGACAAAACCCCACTAACAACCAAAGATGTGATCCCTGAGGATGACCGCTTGACATT
>CATIWQ010790826.1:0-47840 GCA_949673415.1 Euphorbia schlechtendalii
AATATGAATAGGTGTTGTCAATACCGCTTATCAAATAAAAAAATGATGATAACTGCATGTATAAAGTCGCGATGTAGTTTTAAAAGATATCGATCCCACAGGGAAGGAATTCGATTCTAAGGATCAACTAGAGTTACGGAACAAAAGAAAATAAAATAAGTTAAAGGTTTTGAATGGTAGAATGATGAATGGACAGATGCATGAACAGATTAGAGAAGATGCAAAGTATATAGATATTCCCTAAAAACAAGTACAGTGGAGTAAAATATGCAAAATAATCAAGAATGTTTTATGCACTAGATAACTTCAACAAACTCGGTTCTAGACACCCAAATATCCTATAATTCACCGCAGAGCAACACATGAAATGACTTTTCTAAATCTAGGGTAAACGAATTATGACACTTATGAAAACCTGGATAACAATGATACTATGCTTAGCACGGGTCGCTCTCACATAGCCATATTTAGCAAGTTACCAATCCAAAAATGTTGGCTCACTAAACTACTTTATAATCACAGATCCAATGATTATACACAATCTTGTTAACCCCGAAACAACTCTTAAAGTCAACTTGAAAGCATACAACTTCATTAATATAAGTGATGCAAGATGAAATACTCGTTATAACACATAACATATCATAAACTTCGAATTAGAAAGTATAGGTAGAAAACAAAGTAAAGTTGTAAGGTATTCAAGTAAAATCTAAAGTTGATCAAACTGT
This sequence comes from Euphorbia schlechtendalii, assembly GCA_949673415.1. Classification (NCBI taxonomy): domain Eukaryota; kingdom Viridiplantae; phylum Streptophyta; class Magnoliopsida; order Malpighiales; family Euphorbiaceae; genus Euphorbia; species Euphorbia schlechtendalii. Next base: position 729 of record CATIWQ010790826.1, read on the forward strand.
ATCCACTCTTTAATGAGAGTCATCAATTCCCGCAATTCCTGCATCTACTTTGAATTCGGTATACAAAACCTCGATTAGGATGCTATTCCTTGTGAATATTGAACAAATGAATATTGAAGAACAGAAACTTTTATTGATAAGTCTTTGCAATTACACTCATACAATAATCGCTCAAAATTGTGGAGAAATCTAGTGATTGAAACGAGAATCGAATCACTTATACATTTTTCTCTCAAGCACTTTGAACTTAGCGAAATCTATATAACTTTCACTCTCTATCTATCATGTATCATGCCATACATGTTATCTCACACCATCTGCCTCTTGCACGAAATGGTTGAACCTCTATTTATAAAGTATGAAAGGTTACGTTTATCAAAATGAATAGTCATGGCCATTGGTGAAGGGTTGCATCATCTTCAATGTGATTAGATGCAAGATTTCATCCTTTTCTTCAATGGATAGGCACATTTTCGTGGTTGCATTGTCTCCAAAAGATGTCTCTTCGCTTGACAGTTGATGGTGGTTGATCGTTCTAATCCGGCGGTTGGAAGTTGAGAAGAGTTGATCAAACCCGTCACAATTCACGAGCATGACATATCAATTCATACTTCTTTAGTAATTTCTCCATCTAAAGAAAAGTCTCGTGGAAATTCATCAATTCATACTTCTTCTCCAGCCATATCTCAAGAAAAGACCAACCCTTCTTTACCACCTCCTCAAAATCAAACAACTCTCATTCCTTCTCTTGTAAAATATAAACAAACTCCAACTCCTCCAATTTCATCTATATAAACCACCTCTTTTGAACCAAATCTTTCTTAACAACCATCCACAACCTTTCTGATACCTTAAATTAGAGAAGTTCTTGATGCTGAGAACTATGCACAACAAGGAAAAGTAAGTGAAGAAGTTGCTAAGGTAAATTTTATAGCTGAGGAAGCAACATGTTCCAACAATAAGCTAGTCCAAGAGGATTTGGTTAATTCAATTATCTTAGCTCGGATTAGAGAGCTTGTAAGGAAGAAATTTTGTGCTCTCAAAATTAATGCTGAGTTGGATGGCGTAGTAAGTCAAGTGTTATTATCGTAAGAATTTATAGACTTATTCGCAAAGATGAAGGTTAAAATCCCATAGTTTAATGAGCACTCAAGCATCCTTGTGGAATTTATCTACTTTGAAGAGTTTGAAAAGATCCAAGGAAGCATGTTTTCTATCAAAACCAGTTAGCTAAGGAGAGCGCTAGGAGTTTTGTGGATAAGATGGCTTTGATCCTAATTGGATTGATTGACTCTACAACTCAACTCAATGCGGTTATATCTTTTATTTCAACTTCGATTCTCATTGCAAATGCAGTGGCAGGTAAGGTGAAGGATAGCATAGATGCTACCTCAAAACAACTGAGTAGTCTTAATGCCACACTAGCAACTCAAACTACATAGTTTCATAAGTTTAGTCAAGAGAAGGCTAAAATAAAAACTAGCACGAACAACAAGAATAATGAACTGTTAAAGTAGCTTGATGTAAATAAGGATCTAGCGGACATCATGTACACTATAATGGAGAAGATGTCAAAGATGATATTCACTCATGACAAGAAGGTTGATGGAATAGTGAGGATGGTGGATGAAGCTATAAAGAAGATAGACAAGCCTATGTTGAACATGGATGTTCTAAGTGATAAATTAGACTCAGTTTGCACTCTTTTCAAATCTAACATTGACAATTCTATGAAGGGCGCACAAAAAGCTTTGATCGATGCTATGGGTAAGCTATTTACTGAGCCTACTGAGTTAATCAACCTCAGTAATGGTCTCACTGTGCACAAGAAGCTCAATGCCCTAAAGGATCACATCCATGAACTTCAAGAGAATGTACAACACTTGGTGACTATAAGAACACATTATGCACATGACATAGATTACATAGCTAAAATAATTCATCTAATGTGTCAAAGGATCATTGAGATGGAAGCTAAATTGAAGATAGCTTTATCTTCAATTGATTTCAAAGGTCTTATGTTGTGTTTTCAACAGTTTTCTTACCAAGAATTTGATAAGTGTATAATTACACTTATTATCATATTAATTTTACACACTAAACACTATAATTTAAGTCATTTTTATACCTCATATAAAAGATTTCACATGGTATGTAGTTGTTTTTAATGCAAATATAGATACTAGGTAAATTTTGGGAGTAAAATGATCAAAAGTGGAATTCTATGAAAATAGAATGAAAAAGGTGCAAAAAGATGCATGTAACTTAAAGATTTAGCTTAGGATTAAAGCTATCAAAGATCGATGAAGTCACAAAGAGAATTCTAAAGAAAAATGCAATTCACGGTCGCGACAAACATTCGCAGTCTCGACTTGTTCTTCTTCAAAATAGAAATTTGCCAATCAAAGATTCGTGGTCATGACTTGGACGGTTTTCTAGTTTAATTCTCTTAACTACCAACCGCTAAATAAGAACGATCAACTGCCCTCAACCACCATCAATTACTAACGAATAGACACCTATCAGAAATCAACCAATCATGAAAAGGTGCCTATCCATTGTGGATTAGATTGAAGCTTCTCAACCAATCATAATGAAGTGATGCAATCATTCACCATTGGACATGACTCTTCATATGGATAGACGTAACCCTTCGAACTCTATAAATAGGGCTTCAAGACCTCATAAATTTCGTGCAGCACCAGTGTGCATCACAATGCAATCAACCAGAGGGAAAACATTAAAGTGCATGAGTGAGATACAGTGTATGTATAGATAGAGAATTTGCTATATTCATAAGTGTTAGTGAGAAAATGTTTAAGTGATTTGAATCCTTGTTTCGATCACAAGATTTCTCTATATTCTCGAGCGATTGTTGTATAAGTGTACTTACAAATCACTTATCAATAAAATTTTTCATTCTTCAATATTCGTTTGTTCGATATTCGCAAAGAATATCATCCTAGCAGAGGTTCTGTACGGGGTCGAGACCGAATTCAAAGTAGACGTAGGAATTGTGGGAATTAACGATTCCCATTAAAGAGTGGATACGGTTTGATTAACTTTAGCTTTCACTTGCATACCTTACAACTTTGCTTTGCTTTCTACTTATACTTTTTATTTCGAAGTTTATGATATGTCTATGTGTCATAATGCTTATTTCTTGTTAAGTCTTTTATATTAATCAAGTTATATGCATTGGAGTTAATTTTAAGAGCAGTTTCAGGGTTAACAATATTGTGTATAATCACTAGATCTGTGATATAACGCTGTTTAGTGAACCAACAATTTTGGAATGGTAACTTACTAAATGTGGCTATGTGAGAGTGACCCGTACTAAGCATAGTATTGATATTGTCCAGGTTTATATAATTGTCTTAATTTGTTTGCGCTAGGTTTAGAAAAGTTATTTTATGTGTTGCTCTGCAGCAAATAATTGAACATCTGGGTATTTTAAACCGAGTTTGTTAGATTAGCTTAGTAAATCGTAACATCTTTGCTGAACTTACATGTTTTCTCTATTATCCTTATTTCGTAGGGAAAATCTATATATTTAGATTCTCTAATCTTTCATATCTATATTTACTCATTCTTCATTCTAACCCTCCTATCCAAAACCTTATATTATTTTATTTTCTTTATTTTATCTTCCTTATTTATCTTTAGACTTGTTTCCTTCCCTGTGGGTTCGATATCTTTTAAAACTACATCGCAACTGTATACTTGCAGTCATCGTCATTTTTCTATTTGATGAGAGATGTTGACAAAACCTATATTACGTGAACAAGTTCTTTGCGCCATTAATACATGGCCAAATCTTGTGAATAAATTATTAAACTTATCAGTAGAAAAGTGGCGAACACGGATCTAGTTATTCAAGGACCCAAGGGCTTGCCCACTCCTAAAGTCTTGTTTTTAGGAGGAATCTATAACCACCTCGACCGTCCCAATATCAATACAGAGAAGTGGAAGATGTTCCTCACTAGGAAAGAGTTCAGAGATGCAGGGAATGATCCCGAAGTCCCATAAACTCCCAAAGGTGGGAAAGGTTGATTCAGATTGATCGTCAAATGCAACGGTTGTGAAGTACGGTCGATATCCTACAAGAAGAACATATTAGCGAGGCGAACTGATCCATCATCATCATCATCATCATGAAAGGTGCTATCAAGCCGACCCTAGAGTGGTTCATTGATGTAGGCATTAACCCAATGACGCCTGAAGTAGAAGCAGCTGATACACCATTTTCAAGGGTAATAATGAAAGAGCCATTCAGCAAAAAATTCCATTACCCCGACACTTTCAAAGTATAATGGTAAGGGAGACCCGACCCAACATGTGAAGGCATTCTATCAAGGGTTAATTACTATGGAAGTAACCAATTCTATGATGTGCAAATTATTCCCGTCAACTCAAATTGGACAGGGCCTATTTTGGTTCAAGTTTTTGAAATTGGGATCTATCAATAATTTCAACGAGCTGGCTAAGGAATTCTACAATTTCTTCATAACATCGATCCCCCAAACTCGAATGGTATAAGAGTTACAACTTCTCAAGCAAGGCAAGAACAAGCCATTGGGCGAGTATGTTGAGAGATTTCAGAAGATACTTATGCATATTAAGGGTTGTAATGTAGATTTAGCCGTGGATATCCTCGCTCAGAATATAAGGAGTGATGATCTTAAGAAAGATCTATTTACGAAGAGATCGACCTCATTGGCAGGAATTATGAGTAGAGCTTGAGGTTGGGTATCTTATGACACACATTAGTGATAGTTGGGAACACAAGAAATAGTGAATCAATCAACGTAGGCATCAGGAAGCCAAGCCCGACCTCAAGGTCACCTAGAATATAGAGGGGCTGACCTTCCTAATTTAATTCCTCTGAGAGCTTCTAGGAAGGAGGTGTTCTATTGGATAGAGAGACAAGGTCAGCACATTAACTACCCTCCAAGGCCAAGGAGACCAGGAAAACCCAGGATGTATTGTGATTTCCATAAGTGTGAAGGGCATAATACAGAGGAATGTAGGCATGTAGCACTTGAATTGAGTAGGCGAGTAGCCAAAGGGAAGATAGATAGATTTCTTATCCACCAAATAAGGGTGGAAAGAAGGGATGACAGGACACAGAATCAAGCATCGGCACCTTGGGAGGAGAGAGCGCAGGAGGCTCCACGGAGGCGTGGAGTGATTAATGTGATCATTGGAGGGACCACTAGTAGAAAATGAAAGACCGAAGGTAGTGTTGACAACACTCATCATGATAATGGAGTACCTTTTAGCTTAGCTCATTTATCAAGACAGGCACCTCACTCTGATGCACTTGTTATTGAAATGATGATATGTGATTTTTTGGTTGAGAGAGTATTGGTGGATACAAGAAGCTCGGTCAATATTCTAACCTGAGCAACTTTCAATGTGCTCCAAGTTGATCTGAATAAGCTTTGATTGGAATCAAACCCAATATCGATTTAGGAGGTCAGCTCGTTCTAGTAATAGGAGTGGTAACTCTACTGGTTATAATTTGTGACGAGGGCCTAAAGTGGAAATCAAAGGCAAAATTCTTAATCGTCGATATGCCTTTTGCATATAGCGTCATCTTGGGACAGTCCTAAATTTGCAATTCAAAGTCTAGCATATTTTTGTGGTATTTGGCTCTACAAATACCAACAATGAGGGAAATGGCAATAGCAAAAGGGGATCAAAAGATAGCGCAGGAAACTTACATAGCCTCGTTAAGAGTTCAAGCTCCCATTATTGAGACCATGGAGAGAGAAATGCTGGAACCACATGGGCAGCTTGAAATGTTGATTATTGAATATGGTAAGGAGTTAAAAATTACCAGAGATATCCCCGATGAATTTAAGATAGTATTAACATCGGTCTTAAAAGAATGTAGGAGTAGCTTTGCTTGGGACACTACGGATATAACAGGAGTGGCAAGGTTGGTGATAGAGAATAAATTAGATGTGGACCCGAATATGCCTCCAATCAAGCAGAAGCGATGTAATCATGGCATGGAGAAGGATCAAGCAATATCAGAGGAGATTGGAAGGTGGCTAAGCATCAGTTATATTAGAGAAGTGAAGTATCAAGTTTGGATGGCCAACATCTTTTTGGTTAGAAAATTGAATGATACTTACAGAATATGTGTTGATTATACTGATCTCAACAAGGCATGCCCGAAGGACAACTATCCTCTCCCAAGCATTGATCCCTTGGTAGATGCAATAGTGGGTTTTGAAGCCCTCTCTATGCTGGATGCAAAGGAAGGTTATAATTAGATAGCAATGGTAGAGGAGGACATGGAAAAAACATCTTTCATCGCACATGAAGGAACATATTACTATAATGTCATGCCACTCAGTTTAAAGAATGCAGGACCTACCTATCAATGGTTAGCAAAAAAAATTTTGAAGATATGATAGGAGATAAGATCGAGCTTTATGTAGATTATATGGTGGTGAAAAGCAGAAGCATGGCCGACCATCCAAACAATGTTAAAGAGGTTCTACAGCAACTTAATAAGTTCAATTTGAAGCTCAATCCGGAGAAGTGTGCATTTTCCATCTTGGCAGGGAAGTTCCTAAGTTTTTTGGTTTCCCAACGAGGGATAGAGGCTAATCCAGAAAAAATCAAGGCTATAATGGATCTTGCACCTCCAAAAACTTTGAATGATATGCAAAAGTTAAATGGGAAGATCAATGTGTTGGGTCATTTCATATCATGCTCAGTCAAATGATGCTTACCTTTCTACAAGTCAATCAAGGGTGGTGCTAAAAAATTTTGCTCGATAGAAGAGTGCATGATTGCATTCGAAAAATTAAAGAAATTTCTTGCCTCGCCACCATTGTTAAGCTGACCCTTGCGAGGAGAAATATTGTACTTACTTCCAATCATATACTATTATCGTACGAACAGACCTAGCTTTAAAAAAGGTCTTGCAAAACCTAGAAACTTTAGGGAGAATAGCGAAGTGGGATTTATGGTTGATCGAATTTGATATAAGGTTTGAACCGAGGAAGGCAATGAAGGGGAAAATATTGGCAGACTTTGTCAAAGAAGCACCAAGCAAACCTGATGAAAGTTTTTAGGAAGGAAGTTTGGAAGGTATTCATTGATGGGAGTTCCACAAATGGAAAGGGTGGTGTCGGTATACACATGCAGGGCCCACGTGGTATTGTGATCAACCAAGCCGCATGATTATCTTTTGCTGTAACCAATAATGCGATTGAATACGAGGCATTCATTTTAGCACTAAGAATGATTAAAGCAATAAATCCTGACCGAGCTTGCATATGCAACAATTCTTAGTTGGTAGTAAACCAATGGGTGGAGGATATGCAACTAAAGATTCATCCATGCAGCATTATTTAGTAGTGGTCAAAGAATTAGTGGAGTAAATCAAGAATTAGTGCAGCAATATTTTGCTATTGAGGCATAGAAAATTGTAAGTGAATCTTTAAAGTATTCCATAGAACAATTGTATTGGATGTCATTATCCCACCCCATGGAAAAAATGCCTTGGGAGAAGAGATGCGAATTATGTGTTAGAGAAATACATGAAGGAATTTGCAGTGACCATGAGAAGAAAGATTTAATTATAAGGAAGGCTCAGCTTCAAGGCTTTTACTAGCCTACAATGGAGCTAGATGAAAAAGAAATGGTTCAGAAGTGTCGATCATGCCAAGCTTACACCCAAAACATTAGATCTCTGCCTACAGAAATGATAGTGATCAAAGTAGCATGGCCTTTCTCAACTTGGGGAGTCGATATAGTGGGACCTCTACCAGTCACGCAGCATTAGAAGAAATGGATAATTGTGGCAGTCGACCATTTTTCAAAGTGGGTAGAAGCCGAACCCCATATCAAATATATCGTTGAACCAGTGAATCCAGTTCTTCAATAAGAACATCATTACTAGGTATGTCATTCCACACACCATTATAACTGACAATGGTACTCAATTTCAGTGCGAGGTGTTCAAGGCACACTACGAGGGTTTACGCATCAAAATGAGATTCTCTTTCGTCTCTTACCCCCAATGTAATGGCATGACAGAAGCAACAAACCAAACCATTATTGATGGGGTAAAAACAAGAGTGCTTCGCAATGGATCAACATGGGTGGATGAACTGCCAAAACTTTTATGGTCATACCAAACAACCCCAAGGACAGCAACCGGTGAAACACCTTTCGTTCTAACTTACAAAATAGAAGCGGACGTTCTAGTTGACACCGGAACCCCCAGTGAGCAAGTGTCCCATTATGTCAGCCAAGAAGATAATGAAATCAATTTAAGAATTAATTTGGATGCCCTTGAGGGTCGGTGAGATCGAGCATACCAAAGAATAGCTGCATACAAGCAAAGGATAGTGTCGGTCTTCAACAAGTGTTAAGCCCCTAACTTTTCAAGTAGGAGAGCTTGTACTTAGAAGCACAAAGGCTTCAAGAACAAGGGTCAGTCAAGGAAAGTTTGACATCAATTAGGAAGGACCTTATAAGGTTACACTAAAACTCAGCCTGAACACTTTTAAAATTCAAGATTTAGAAGGCAAGGTGCTACCTTGGACTTGGAACGCAAGAGCATTAAGAAAATGTTATATTGGTGAATAAAATACTTGTAATAACTCATTGAATTGATAATACTCCTCCAATAAAAATATTCAAGTTTATTGATATTACATTGTGTTACATCATGAGTAAACTGACCCTATTCACCGGAGAGTAAACCTATTTAAAGGACCCACTGAATAGAGGCAGCTCTCATAAATGATTAAAGAGTGAGAATTTTTTATTCAAGAGCGAACCTTAAGGCTCCCATCAAATTCAAGCAAACAAAATTTAGAGATCACGCTAATTATGACAAAATAACAAAATAATTTGATAGAGTATGGATTGTTACAGCCAAAGTTCATTACAAATATTACTAAGTAGCAGGAGCAGACAAAGCATAATCTTGGGCATTATCGAACTCAGATAATTGTTAGGTCGCCCAAGAATGATATGATGCAACTTTTTCCTCTTCTTATTCTTCCTCATCCTCTTCAGCTTTGTCCTAATCTCCATCAATTGCCTCCGCCTCATCAGCCCCTCCAAACAACCTCCCATCCTCAAGCTAAAACTACATCGGGTCATCAAGACCGGGCTCAGCAAGCAGAGTGAGGGGATCAAGATCAGCCTTGGGAAACATCTCTTTCACTTTATTGAGAAAGTTAACGTGAAAATTGACATGATAATGATTCCACTAATCCATCAACCTTGACTCCTTCTTCTGAAAATGATGTTTCAGAGCCCGGTATCAAGACTAAGTAGGCAGTGAAACACGCTTGCAATTCAAAATCGCATTCTCTGCCTCAACAAGCTTGGAAGCACTCTCGGCTCCTTTCTCCTCCACCACTTGCAAAGCCTCTGTTAAACATTTAGACTCCACCTCAATATTCACCAAAACTTCATCTTTTCTAAGAAGAGCAGACGTAGCCTCCTCCGCAGCCTTAATTATAGCCTTGCGCGCTTTGGCAAGTTTATCAGCCAACTTCGAGTTGGCCAGAGAAACATCCTCTTTTTCTTTCAAGGCCATCTTCAGCTCAGTCATTGCAACTTCCTTCATTGAAGTCAGCCTCTTCACTAACTCGGATAAATCTTTCTTCTCTTCACTTAAAGCTTTTATCTTGGCACCCTGGGCACGCACTTTCTCCTCTAAGAAGATGGAATGGGAAAAACACTAGAATAGAAAACAAAATACATCATTCACAAAACAGAGAAAGGGATATTACACACAAACTTCAAATATCCAAAAATGGATAAAACCGTACCTCTATTAGATGAGCCTAATGCCAAATAGCCACCTTGTCAATACTTTTCTTCTTCAAAGAGGCAACCTCAGAAGGAAGGCGGGTTAGTTCACCTAATTTGGAGATGACCTTGTCATCATCCAACTTCAAATCAGGACCAAGCTCGACCTCCCATGCCTATAAAATATAAACGAGACACATACTTAAATGCTATGTGAAAGAGAAGTAAACAAAAATATTCATAAGAATTACAATATATACCTGGAATATATCAAAAGGTTGGTAAGATGCGAGCTTCAATTTCTTACTCGGTGTAGAAGGAGGGAGCCTAGTGTTATCAATAGGCCTCTTCATACCACCAAACATTAGAACTTTGGTGACAAGAGGCTCTAACAGTACTTGCACATCATCTTCAACAACCGGAGCTTTACCTTGGGCAAGATGCTTCACTTCATTAGAGGAACTCTGCTCCACATCCTCTGCTAACTTTTCTGATTGAGCCACCCTCACCTCGATGTCAACAACCTCAATACCCTCAGCGACCTTCTCCACACCATCCCCGGTGACCTCTTCCTTTTCTTTATTTTCGGGAATTACCTCCTCTGAAGGATCAGTCTAATAGTTTTCAATTTCTTCAAGGATGTTGCCTGAAGAATCACTGGTTTTAACCACGAGTGGAACAGCTACAGTAGCCTCTCTTACTTAAACCAATTTTGATCCTCTAACCTTTCTGCTTGCCTCTCTTCTTTGACATGGCTACTAGCAGAGAGTGGAACATCACAAGATTAGACATACCTACATGGAAATAGGGAGCAGTCAATAGGAATTGGAGGCTAAATTAAAGAAAGATTACTTGGCTCATCGCCTATTGGAAGCAAATCTATTATCCACAGAGCAATCTCGGTATATTTTAATTGAGTGGGATTGTTAAGCACACGCACAACATCTGTTCAACTTAGCTGAGGGACCTCCATCTGATCCAAATAATGAATGGCCTTCTCTTGGATCTTTACTAACCGACCATATTCTTACTAGGAGGACAGGATCCCATGCACATGATTCTAGGCTGTAGGGAATGGAAACCCTTTTTTAAACATTGCATCTTTATGAACGTTCTTCGCTCCCTCATCAAGATATACCCAAAACCATTTAGATTTTGGGAAATGAACAGACTCCTTTTTCTTAATGATTTGATGAAGCTTCAAGCGAGTTGGCTCAAAATACAAAAGATTCCCCCCCTTAGTTTGCACCGGATGAAAAAATCAATGAAATACTATTACATAAAATCATATCTTCACATCCTAACACAGCTTATCTAGTAGTAGCAGGTTGAGGAGTGAGTTTGGTGTTATTTGGGGCGGACTAATATTGAATTCTCTCATCATTGAAGCCACTGCGCGACTACATGGTAATGGAAACTCCCACTCGATGTGCTAGATATATATCGCCATAGTCTTCTTGAGCGACTTTTCAACAGTGTCGATCGGTTTAGGTACAAAACCAAGAAGATGAGGTTTCAGACAGAGAACATCCGTGTAATGAGCGACCACCTCCACAATTACATTAGAATGGACCAATACGTCAGATTTAGGGTTAACTTCAGAATCCTTGGGGCGATTTATGGAAGGTTCAAGGTTAAAAAAGGATAAAACTAAATTTAAGGGAGGAAGATTGGCAAGAGTATATGGAGTCAGAACCAAGGGGTGTTATAGAAAAGGTTGATGAAAGGTTACTACAAGTGGCGGTAGAGGAACCCTCATCAGCACCTTCCCAGAAAGATCATAAGGGAATAGCGAAGATATGGTGCACGGATTGAATGGAGCTGCTATGTGTGTCTCTTACCCGGAGAATTAGATGAAGAAGAAGAAACAATAAAGCGATTCATGGTGAAATGATAGGGGTGAAATGTTACCGGATAAACAAAAGGAAGAGTTTGAGAAGTTAACTCAACGGAAGTTGTAGAAGAAGAATTAGATAAAGCGTAAAAAGATGAAATAGAGATTTTATCCCCTTTTTATAGGAATTCTAAAATAGGGAAAATTAAAATTCAAAAAATGCAATCATGGAAAATTAATTATGGGGAAGATAAATAGGTAGCTTGTTAGACAAGACAAGCAACCAAAAGTCACGCGTGGAAGCCAAACGCGATAACAAAGTAAACAGTCAACAAAAACAAATACTAAAGGAATTTAAAACTGGCCGAGGGAGGAACATCTCTCTGGGTAAAAAATTATTACGTGAGGAGATTGCATATAATAAACTGACCGGTTAAGAGATCGATCCTAATAAAACCGAACCTCGAGCATATAAATCGACATCAACCCATGATAGAAATTATGCACGATTACAAAGGACAAAGGAGAACCAAGCCTTGAAAGTCGTCACCACTGAACGAGGGAGGGACATCTGATAACAAAATATATAATATAGGCCCATAAGCCCATTTATAAGAGACCCATAAAGATGAAGAACACATGGCATCCATAGAGGGAGCCATGTGGCAGCCATTCAAAATAAAAAGAGAGTCTTTGGTATCGTCACAAGCTATTAAAGGCAAGCTCATTAAGAGCCCAAACGTAACCTCTGCATTTATGACAACCGTCACCTAGATCCATATATAAAGCAAGATTGCCAAGGAGCAATGTAATAAGTGAATCACTCAACCACATCTATTACTTATATTCCTACACATTCATACCTTGGAAGCTAACTTAGGCATCGGAGTGACTACGCCGGATAGCCCTAGCCTAGCCCTCTAACATTGTTATTGTCTTGTAGGTACATTCCAGTTTGGTTCCCACGACATCAGATGCATATATCCCTCTTAATTGGGAGCTCACATGGTTCACTAGAAACCACTATTAGTCTATGAACCGGATCAGTTTACTGCCAACATAAAGACGGTCTCATAGGATCATACACTTACACCATTTAGAAAGTTGACCATATAGATGAAATAAATGTGCAAGAAAGCACATTATGATCGAGTGGTTGATTTATTATTTTATTGTTAATATTAAAATATTTATTGTCAAATTAAGGTGATTTTTTAATTCGGATCGAACTAAATAACTTAATTTTAATATAAAATACATTTACGATATGAAAGTGAAGTTAATTAATAATTAATAAGTTATTTAGTTATTTAGTTAATTCGATGTTGAATTAAATCAACCAATAGGATAAGAGGAATTAGATGCACCAATAAGAGAATGAAAGTTATTTCTTTCGGCCAATAAAATGAAAGAGGTGGTTACTACGGTTCTCGATAAATAGAGAAATGAAGTATGAAAAAGTAATCATGTATTTTATACGTAATAACTCCCATTTCTTATACTCCAAATTTTCTCTGTGATATTTCAATTGAAGAAAAAATTCCAAACAAAGTTATTTGATTCATTCTCACTAGCATGGATTGTGTTCGAAGAAGTGGTGGTGTATGTTATTGCGGAGATGTTTGATATCAAACACTGCATCAATCTCTTGTAGTGATTTCCGAGTACACATGTCTTATGTTTTTTTTTTTTTTTTTTTTTTTTTTTTTTTTTTTTTTGTTACATATTAATGCAACTTTGATATTCCGGGATTTGAAACTGAGAATTTTAATTTTAACCAAGTCTTTTCTAAATGAACGGTTGATTTCGATGATAGTTTCCAACAATTTATATGCATAATCAATTTAATCAGATGAGTGATCAAGTTCTGTCTAGCCTTATTGATGAACTATAATTATAAGTTTTTTTTGCTTTAAAATTTGAGCAAATGCGCTTATTATTAAATTATAAAAAAAAATCCACACCTCACTCTAGACGTGGTTTAAATCTATGACTTCTAGAGTCACAAACTCAGTCTCTGCCATTATGCTAAGATATCAACCACAACTATAATTATAATTTAATTGGTATATTACTGATAATATATTTTTTTGAAAATCCTCCGAATGAACAATGTGTTCCTCCATCGGAATAAGGTTGAAGAGGGTGAAAATTTCAGGGCAAACGTCCCAACTAGGTTGATGCGTTCGCTTGCCTACAAAACACTCAAACCTCTTTTATTAAAACCATCCAAATAATACAAAGTTCAATTACAAAGTAAACTCGGATCGATTAAAATATCCGAGGTTGAAAAAGAGAGAACTTTCTTCCTACTATTACTGATAATATATACTAGGTAGAATTATTTGTTTAGTAAAATCAGTAGTGTAAGATTGAGACTTGTAAACATCATAACCATGATTCATGACATATTCTAGCTTTTATTATTGAAGAAAACTTCACAACCTCAAAATAGGAATGTTAGAATTTTAACTTTTGACGATGTTTTTGAGGATATTATGAGAGATTTTTTATAACAATATTTCTTATAATTATATATAATTTGATTGGATAGTGAATAGATTAAAATTTTAAATCAATTAAGGCAAATAAAAAGTGACATTTCTACAATAAAAGTGTTATACTGTATGTGTAAGTACATTGCATTTACAGTATTTCTACGTCATATTATTTGTTTATGTCCGATTTTTTCATGAAAAAACAACACAAAACCTTCATTCATACACCTCCCCGGTCTATACTTTCCCATCCTCGCTGTTCCTTTTCTTACAGCGGAAGAACACGAGATAAATACCATGTGAGTATACTTTAATCCAATAAAAGCATTAAAATATACTTTATTTGTAACTGAATTATTTAAAGTGTAATAAAATTAATTAATGCACATTTGAAAACCGATACCTTTAACTACGGAAAAACCGGAGTTAATTAAGGATTGAACAGGCAAAAAACGCTGCTTTATGAACAAGTTATGTAACATATATTCAGCTCCGAAAAGAAATCCTCTGTTCCCAAATGGTGTCCCCATGCTTGTCTTCCCAATCAAAAAATGTTACATGTCAATTTTTATTATATTTTAATTAAAAAAGTAGGAGAGAGAAATTAATAATTATTAAAATATAATAAAAGTTTGACACGTGACAATTTTTGATTGAGGGATCAGGCATGAGGAAACCATTTGGGACAGTAGATTTGTTTCCTTCAGCGAGGTAGTAATAAATTGTGAACTCATTTTCAGACTATAAATAACAAAGAAACTAAGCAATCAAAACTCCAAAGAATACAAAATGGCTCAACCCCTAAGTTTAACAATTCTATTTTCTGTTGCTTTTGTAAATTGTCAACCAAATATCACCAACTTCCTCGAATGCCTTAATACTACTTCAAAATTCCCTAACCCGATTCTCGAAAATGTTTACACGCAAGATAATTCTTCTTTTGTATCCATATTACATGCCTATGTAAAACACCGGAGGTTCTTGTCTCCGGAAATCCCTAGACCACTTGCTATCATTACTCCTAAAGCCGAAGAACATGTTCAAGCAACTGTTATATGTGGCAAATCTAATGGCCTACAAATAAGGACTCGAAGTGGAGGACACGATTATGAAGCCCTTTCTTACAAATCGAGCGTTCCATTCATTGTCATTGACTTGTTCAACATGAACCGTGTCTTTGTCAATTCGTCTTCTCGTACCGCGAAGGTTCAAGCAGGAGCAATATTGGGTGAACTTTATTACAAAATTGGCACGACAAGCAATAACTCCGCCTTTCCGGCGGCTGCATCTCATACGATTGGGACAGGAGGGCATTTTTCCGGGGGCGGATATGGAAAATTGACAAGAAAATATGGGCTGATTGCTGATAATATTGTCGACGCAAGAATTGTTGATGTTAAGGGAAGGATACTTGATCGAAAAGCAATGGGAGAGGATCTTTTTTGGGCTATTACAGGTGGAGGCGGGGCGAACTTTGGAGTTATTGTTGAATGGGTTTTAAATTTGGTTTATGTTCCGGAAAAATTAACGGTTTTCAGGGCTACTAGAGGCCTCGATCAAGGCGGGACTGACATTGTTTATCGTTGGCAACAAGTCGCTCCGAAAATAGACAACGATCTTTTCATAAGAGTGAATTCTTTGGTTGTGAATGGAAGCAAAGTAGGCGAAAAGAAGGTCGTGATTGTATTCATTGGCATGTGTATCTTGGACTAACCGATCCTCTGTTAGCGCTGCTAGAAAAAGGCTTTCCGGAATTGGGATTAAAGAAAGAGGAATGCAAGGAAATGAGTTGGGTCGAGTCAACACTTTTCTGGGGCTACTTCCCGGAAGGAACCCCTATTGAAAGCTTGACCAAAAGAAATGTAAAAGCAGACGCTTTTACAAAGTCAAAGTCAGATTATGTAAAAGAAGTTATCCCAAAGTCGGGTCTAGAATCCATTTGGAAGTGGTTAGTTCAATATGAAATTAGATATATGATATGGAACCCTTATGGTGGAAGAATGAGCGAGATTTCGGAAGATGAAATCGCGTTTCCACACAGAACAGGAAATCTATTTTATATTGAGTACACGAACGTTTGGACAAATGAAAACGACACTGAAAAACAAATGGGTTTGTCATGAAAAATGCACAAAGCAATGACTCGGTATGTGTCAAGAAATCCTAGGGAGTTGTATCTCAATCATAGAGATATTGAGATTGGAAGCATTCCTAGCAACTTCACTGACTTAAAAAAGGCTCAAGTTTATGGAGAGAAGTATTTCAAAGATAACTTCATAAGGCTGAAAAACGTCAAAGCGAAAGTCGATCCTGATAATTTCTTCAAGAATGAACAAAGCATTCCTCCTCTCTATTCTTCTAATTAGTTTTGTGAAACTTTACTCTAAGACAATGTTGAACATTATAAAGTCCCATCTGCATGGATGTAAACATGAGCTTTTAAACTAGAGCTGGTTATTACTTTCCGTAATAATGGTCACCTCGGAAATCATAATGAAACGGGAAAAATTAGGAACTATTTGGAATGTTTAGATGAATTCAATTCATTATAAATATAAAATTATGGCCTAGCACACTTTTTCAAGTCCTGTATTATATCGAATTCATCCATCATGTTCCTTTACGATGCACATTATCGTCTCAATCCCTGTCCTATGAATTCCGTTACACATTTAATCTTTTTTTTAACGGATCTCACAAAACTCTGCATGATGGATCCACGTGTCACTTTATTTCTGACCTGGATAAAAAAAATTGGGTACAAAAGCAATTTAATCTGGGACTAATTAAAAATAATAATTGCTTTAATATCCCTCATCTTTTGAATTACATTTTGAAGCAATCCTCTATCACCAATCCATTACCAATTGAACCAGCAGTTCCACCTTCATCATCATCGCATTCATAATTCAAATCTTTCCCTTTTCTCTCCTTCTTTCATTGACACGGCTACTTCTAGAAGATTAATTTTCAGTGAAATCTGATCTAACTAGCAATTATCTTAAAGATCCCCAAATAAATGGGTTTTGGGGTTTTATATATGCTCAGATTATGATTCAATAAGAAGAGCTTAAGCCCTCAAGATTTACAAAAAATGAAAATTAAATCTTAAACAAACAAATTCAATTCCATCTTACAGTATATTTAAAATTGAGAAATTGTTATGAATTTCCTGTTTGGGTAAAGTATTTACATTTTTACCTCTAATTACATTTTTTTTTGTAATTTATAACCTTTTGTAAGTTTATATTTTCCTCGGTATGTTTAATATAAACGGTTTCTAACCCTCACTACTGTCATTTTCTCTAAATCAGTTCTCTCATCTCTGCATTAATTATCCTTCTCTTGTCTTCTCCGATTTCGTCAATCTGAAGTCTTTTTTAGTTCCATCTTCTTCGTTTAATTTGATTTTACTCATCCATGCAACTCTCTTATTCTTTGCATAAGATATTTTCGATTTTTAGTTTGAAATTGCAATTATGTTTTCATCTTTTTTTTTGTATTTGATTAGATTTTCGTTTTGAATCTCTGTAGATTTGTAATGTTGTTGTATTCTCCCTCTTCGTTTTGAATCTTTGACATATTTGTTATAATTGGATGTTTGAAATTTTTATTTTGATTCAACAGAATGCAAGATCTTCTAGTTTGCACATAAGGTTTTTGATGAATTGTTTGACTGGTGGAGAGATAACAATAGAAGATATTTTGCATTATCAGTTTTTGAGTATCTGGCTGGTAGCTATGTAGTTGGAAGTGGATAGTTTTCTGAAATTGCAATTTTTTTATTGCTTTTGAATATTGTTTTTGAATAATAACAATGAAATATATGATTCTTACTACGTTCCTACCAAATGTTGATGTATGAACAAACTTCCAACGAAATATAAGGTTCCTACCTGGTTCCTACTATGTTCCTACCAATTTCCTATTAGATATTGATGGATTGAACAAACTTGCAGCGAAATATAAGGTTCCTTCCACGTTCCTACCAGATATTAAATAAAATTCTTTTTTGAAGGTATCTAGTAGGTATTTGGCAGGATGCTCGTTTGCATGTGAATTTAGTAAAAATCCTTCTTAATATGTACACATATACCATAGAGAAATTTTTTAACATGTATTTGAGTTACCTACCAGGTTCTTACCACGTTCCTACGACATTTCTACCAGATACTTGCTATTTTGATATTGGTTGTGGGATAACAACTGAAGATATTTTACATTATCATTATTTTGAGTATTTGGTAGCTACTTGGTAGATATCTGGTAGAAGTTGGTAGATTTCTTGAATTCACAATTTTATTGTTTTATAGTTTTTGAATTGAATTATAACAATGAAGTATATAATGTTGGTTAATCAAAACAGTAATTGAACATAAAATCGTTGCAAGGCAGAATTTCAAAACATAAAATTAACCTAAAGATCTCTTAAGAATGCCATGATTGATATAATCTAAGTTAAAACGTTCCATAGATGCTTTTAGGTTTATAAAGCTTATAAAAAAAACCTAGCATCTAAAGATTGAAGCATTACCAGTTGATGAGTGCTTTCTCTCTTTTGGTAGCGGTGTTCCCTTTGAGTAATTCGACATCACTTTGTTAGCACGAGCTTCCAAACTAGGAGAGCCTCTACGATTGATCCACATGGATCTTCACCGACCAAAACCTTGAGGAGGAGGAACCGTCAGTAGACAGTAGCTGCTAGAACACTTGAAAACCAACCCGAAAACAATCCCAAAGGATCACTTGAGAAAGAGCCTTCAATAAGAATTCTTCGATTGTTTGGAGAAACTCATGGAGGATCTCACACAACAAAGGAAGAATAGAAATTCGAATGTAGAGAGAAAATCTTAGCTTAAAGCTATTTAGGTGTGTATATAATGAGAGGGGCTCAAAGCCTATTTATAAAGAAAAGGGGGAGTGTTAGACTCCCCCTCAATAACTACATAGGATGGGATAAAATCACATCCCATGTATATCAGGTCAGCTGCGCCGGTCAAGGTAACCCGTGGGCTGCCACACGTGGTTACTCAAGGGAAGCCCTAGAGGGCTTCCCTTATTATGCTGTAACCTTAGGCTTGCGCACTTGCAGCCTGCTAGTGCGTAGGCTTGCCCTGCGCGCTAGCAACACGTGAGCTTTTCAACTTGCAGGCTGCCATGTGAGCCCCACTTTGAACAACCCATGTTCGTTTGGGGCCCACTCACAACTCGCTCTATGTAATTTTCCCTATTTGCTCTTCATTCCTTTTAACTAATTCTATTCAACCAATTAATAATTCTTATAACGGATTGGAAAAATTATATTTTTGGCATAGACCCAGTCTATAGGTTCTTTACTTAGTCTGATAAAGACCCATAGTGTGTGACCTCATAGGATCCCAAAGTATAGAGCTGCTAGAGGTTAACCTAAACTTGGCTTCCCATTCGGGAACCTTTAGGCTTAGTGTTCCAGATCGATATGCAACCCGATATCTGTAGATGATTAAATAGGCTTTCTAGAAAAGGTGTATGATCCCTCGATACTTGGAACGTCACGTGCTTGTGACTTGATCCGGTTCTGCAGTAGAAACCAATACAATACACTCCTTCCATCAGTTTAAGTACCATCCAATTTATTGAGCTCGGATTAAGTGTTAGCTCATGTAATATTCGTAGCTATCCTAGAATTAGACTTGTTCACGAACAACACTACTTGGCCATAATGTATCAAGATTGACTAGAAACCTGTTTTATCAAACTTATACTCTGATTAGAGGTTTATGAGTGTGTCACTTCAATAAGGGGCCCTAAGGTACATCTCCCATTATATCACTATATCAGGAGCGATGGATCCCATCTTGACTACACAGCTTACCAACATGTGATCATCGCTATACCCGTAATCACTCGTGTCATCCTGATCGCCAAGGTATGAATAAGTATGACCCAAAGTATAGCAACTCCTGCATAAGGTAACCTGTATATTAGGTCTGAGGATACTTGTACTGCTACTGCAATAAGACATGACACCAACACATGAATATAGTTATTTCCGAGTGTCTGTCTTATAGCGATCTCCAACGTATTACCCAAACACATTCATGTGTTAACTCAAGGTACCACCTTCAGCTCGTGAGATCGGTTGCTTGGATATAATACAAGGAGTAAGCCTACACATGTTGTTGGTTAATCAAAATAGTAATTGAACATGCATAGGTTTCAAGGCGGAAATCAAAATCTTAAAATTAACTTAAGAATCTCCTAATCATGCTATGATTGAGATAATCTAAGTTAAAACGTTCCATAGATGCTTTTAGGTTTATAAAACATATAAAAGAAACCTAGCATCTAAAGATTAAAGCATTACTAGTTGATGCATGCTTGATCTCTCTTTTGGTAGTGGCGTTCCCTTTAGGTAATTCTGACAATACAAGCTTCTAAACTAGGAGAGCCTCCACATGGATCTTCATCAACCAAAACCTCGAAGAGGTAGAACTAAACGATTGATAGCAGTTGCTAGACCACTCATAAATCAACCCAAAAAAAAACTGAAAGCTCACTTAAACTTAGAGCCTTCTAAAAGAACTCCTCAATTTGTTTGGAGAAACTCGTGGAGGATCTCGCACAACAAAAGAAGAGGTGAGTAGAAATCAGAGAGAAAACAAGCTCAAAGCTTTTGGGTGTGTGTGAATAATGAGAGGTTTAGAAACCTATTTATAGGGAAAAAGGGGGAGTGATAGACTCCTCCTAAAACTCTACATGGGATGTCTAACGGGTTAACCGCGCAGGTATAGGTACCCGCGGGTTGTACCACAAGCTACGACTTGCGGGCTTGCACGCAGGCTGCGCAAGTGCTGCCATGCGGCAACGCTCGCAGCCTACAACCCACTAATGCGCATGGGTTACCCCTGGCGCAGCAGCCCGCGAGCCCGTTAGCTCGCGGGGCAGCCGCACATACCCCACTTAGAACAACCCATGTTCAATTTGGGGTCCACTTGCATTGGGAAAAATCCATTACTCGCTTTGTGCAACCTTTTCCCTATTTTTTCTTAATTACTTTTAATTATTAATTTGGTTAAACCAAATAATGATTCTTCTTACTGATTTCACTACTTGTATTTTTGGTACAGACCTAGTCCATATG
The DNA here is from genome assembly GCA_949673415.1 of Euphorbia schlechtendalii. Taxonomy (NCBI): domain Eukaryota; kingdom Viridiplantae; phylum Streptophyta; class Magnoliopsida; order Malpighiales; family Euphorbiaceae; genus Euphorbia; species Euphorbia schlechtendalii. The sequence continues at coordinate 21,979 of CATIWQ010790826.1, forward strand.
TTCTTTACATGGTCTGATAAAGACCCAAAGTGTGACCTCATAAGATCCCAAAGTATAGAGTCACTATAGGTTAACCTAAACTTGGCTTCTCATCTGGGAACCTTTAGGCTCAATGTTCCAAACCATTAAGGAACCCGATAGCTCTAGACAATCAAATGGGCTTTCTAGCAAAGGCATATGATCCCATAATACTTGGAATGTCACGTGCCTGTGACTTGATCCGGTTCTACAGTAGTAACCAGTACAATACACTCATTCCATCAAGTTAAGTACCATCTAGTTTATTGAGCTTGGATTAAGTGTCAGCTCATGTAATAGCTGTAGCTTTCCTAGAATTAGACTTGTTCATGAAGAACACCATTCAACCTTTTTGTATCTTTATCGATTAGAAATCCATTCCATCAATCACATACTCTGATAAGAGATTTATGAGTGTCACTTCAACAAGGGGCCCTAAGGTACATCTCCATTATATTACTATATCAGGAGCGATGGATCCCATCTTGACTATATAGCTTACCAACATATGATCATCGTTATACCTGTAATCACCCTTATCATCCTGATCACCATAGTATGAGTAAGTATGACCCAAAGTATAGTAACTCCTATATAAGGTAACCGGTATCTTAGGTTTGAGGATACTCGTACTTCTATCGCAATAAGACATGACACCAACACATGGATATAGTTATTTCCGAGTGTTTGTCTTATGGCGATCTCCAATGTATTACCCGAATACATTCATGTGTTAACTCAAGGTACCACCTTCAGCTCGTGAGATCGGCTTCTTGGAACTAATCTAAGGAGTAAGCCTACACATGCTAGTCTATCCACTCCATTGATGTCCAGTCTCAATGAAACTATGACAAGGGATATTTGGACTATTCATAGTAACACGTATGTGCAGTTCTCACTCCACATAGCTCTCACTATGTCCTTGCACTTTTATGCTATGAATTAGTCACGGACTTTATTTCATCAATGCGCATATACATTGTTAAACATATATGATACCAGTGAGATACAATAAATAGAAAGCATTGATAAATAACAAAGATGCCTTTGATTATTATTATTAATAATTCAAAATTGTTTGTACATTATAGCTAATAAAGATATATCACCCTAATTACCTCTAGGGCATACATCATATCTAACAATCTCCCACTTACACTAGAGCCAATTGGCCATATGCTTCATACCATACTCGTTAACATGCTAGTCATGCTTAACTTAAGTCAACAGTTTAGTTAGCCCATCCGCTAGATTCTAATCCGTTGGGACGTATTCCAAATTTATATCTTTTCTGGTTACCATCTCATTTACGAGATGATATTTTCTGAGTATATGTTCATTTCTGTAATGAGACCATGGTTTCTTTACCTGAGCAATAGCCCCATTGTTATGGCAATAGACCACTATCGAATTTACAATGTTGGACACCACACCGTGATCACCAATAAATCTCTTAAGCCATATAGCTTATTTTGCTGCTTCTGAGGTAGATAAATACTTAGATTCTGTGGTTGAAACGGTAGTCGTATCCTGTTTGAAACTGTTCCAAACAACTACCCTTTAATTAAACATAAATACATAACCTGACTGAGATTTATAATCATCCCTTCCAGACTGAAATCTTGCATCGGTGTATCCCTTAAAGTGAGATCACTTTCTCCATATACTAAAAACATATCCTTAGTCTTACGTAAGTACTTGAGGATAGTTTTAATGGCCATCCAATGCTTCTCACCCGGGTAAGATTGAAATCTGCTCATGACGTTGATATCAAGCCTTGTGCATACCATAACATACATGATGGACCCTACTGCTAAGGCGTAGGGTATTCCATTCATACGCAGTCTCTCTTCTTGTATTCTTAGACACTTAGATTTAGAAAGGTTAATCCTGTGAGACATTGGGAGATAACCCTTTCTTGACTGATTAAGGTTAAATCTAGCCAAAACCTTGTCTATGTATGCATTTTGTGAAAGACCTAGCAGCCTTTTGGATCTATCTTGATAAATTTTAACACCAAGTATAAAAGCTGCTTCTCTAAGGTCTTTCATGGAGAAATTCTTTGACAACCGTGTCTTAACTATTTGAAGAAAAGGAATATTGTTTCCTATTAATAATACGTCATCGACATATAATACAAGGAAAACAATCGCACTCCCACTAGCCTTTTTATATGCATAGGGCTCATTAGCATTCGATATAAAACCAATTTCTTGAATTGTCTCATCCGCAACTTGCATACCTCAGAGCTTTCCTTGGATGTGAAACCCTCGGGTTGTGTCATAAACACATCCCTGTCCAGATTCCCATTAAAGAATGATGTCTTCACATCCATCTGCCAAATCTAGTAATCGTAATGAGCGTTGATGGCAAGGAGTATCATAATAGACTTCAGCATGGCCACCGGTGAAAAGGTTTCATCATAGTCAATGCCTTCTTTTTTACTGTACCCTTTTGCAACCAACCTTGCTTTATAGGTAACTATATTACCATCCATGTGTGGGTTTTCTTCTTAAAAACAAACTTACATCCTACGGGCTTAATCTCACTTGGAGCATAAACCAAGTTCCATACTTAATTTTCATACATGGAGTCCATCTTCGATCTCATGGCTGAAAGCCATTTATCAGATTCTGAGCCTTCCATTACTTCCTTGTAAGTCTTGGGTTCATCATCTTCCATAAGGAAGAGATGTTTATCATCAATGATGACAAACCCGTATCGCTTAGGAGCGATTGGAGCCTGACCTGACCTACGCAATATCGGTGTAATAGGTTGTTCCATGCTTACACTATATTGTGTAACATGTGTAGGTATAACTCAAGAATGCCTTGAGTGCCTAACACAAGAATGCTCCCACTAGCTTTCGCAAGTATATGCTCATTCTCGAGGAATTGAGAATTTTTAGAAACAAGGACTTTCTTTTCCTCGGGATCATAAAAGGTATACCCTATAGTCTCCTTAGGGTAACCTATAAACAGACATCTATCAGACTTAGTACCCAGCTTATTTGAACTTATCCTTTTAACACATGCAGGACATCCCCAAACTCCTAGGTGAGAAAGAGCAGGTTTCTTACCATACCATAACTCGTATGGAGTTTGATCAACTGATTTAGAGGGCACTCTGTTTAGTATATAAACTGCACTCTCAAGTGTATAACCCTAAAAAGATCTGTTGAGTTCTACTTAGCTCATCATGGACTGAACCATATTGAGTAACGTTCGATTTCTCCTTCTAGACACTCCATTATGTTGGGGTGTATAAGGAGGTGTCCATTGGGATAAAATTCCATTATCCCTTAGATGATCTTGAAACTTCTAGCTTAAGTATTCACTGTCTCGATCAGATCAAAGGGTCTTTATAATTTTCCCAAGCTATTTCTCTACATCAGTTTTGAATTCTTTAAAAGCATCAACACTTTCAAACTTGTACCTTATAAGGTACAAATAACCATATTGCGAGTAATCATCAATAAAGGTTAAGAAGTAGACGAAACCCTCATGTGTCTTAACACTCATTAGACCACATACATCGAAATGTATTATTTCCAAGGTACTAATGGTACACTGACCCTTTTCTTTGAAAGGTTTCTTAGTCATCTTCCTTTTTAAACAAGGTTTGCACACACCATAGGAAGCCCATTCCATAGGGCCTAAGTCTCCACATTTGTGTAACTTAGTTAAGTGAGTCTCATTTATGTGGCCTAGAGACAATGCCATAAGTATGAGGATTTCTCATTATCCAATTTCAATTTCTTAACAATGTTCATATTTAGAATTTCAATTTGAGTATCTAGAACATATATTCCATTCAAAGATATTCCACAAGTGTAAAGAATATTGTCACGCTAAATTTGACATTTATTATTAGAGAATAAAATTTCAAAATCCTTCCGCTGCTAGAAGTGTAATAGAAATAATATTCTTAGTGACAGCTGGAATATAATAGCAATTGTTCAAAACTGAAACTAGGCCACTAGGAAAACAAAGGCTATATGTCCCTACAGTTGTTGCAGCAACCCGTGCTCCATTTCCAACTCTTAGGTCCACTTCCCTCTTCGCAAGCCTCCTACTGTTCTGCAATCCCTGCATAGAAGTATAGATATGAGTACCACAACCAGTATCCAATACCCAAGTAGACTCATAGGGAACTGTTGAGAAACTCTCTATCATGAACATACCTGAAGTAGATGCCTAACTTGGCTTCTTCTTCGCTTGTTCAGAAATCTGAACCATGCAATCCTTCTTCTAGTTACCGGCCTTGCCACATCGGAAGTAGACATTTGCAGTTCCTTTATTTTTCTTCTTCTTACTGATTTTCTTCCTAGCACTCAGACCCTTTCCAATATGGGACCCACCCTTAGAAGGCTTGATTTTCTCAACCAAAAGTAGTACCTTGGGATCCTTTCGAATCTTAGGCTCTACAGTTTTCAGCATGTTGACCAACTTGGGCAGCGTGGCATCGATTTTGATCAAGTAATAATTAGTCAAAAATTGTGAGTAAATATCAGTTAATGAAGCAAGAATCAGATCCATCCAAAAACCTAGTCTGATCAGCTTCTTTATATAACCCAATAATTTAAGAGGATGTTGCGGTGATGAAGTGCTAGCCAGCATCTTCGTTCTGAATAAGAGTCTTGACTTATCATACCTCTTGGATCTAGCCTACTCTGAAAAGAGCTCATGAAGATGGAGAATCATGGTAATGAGATCCATGTTCTCATGTTGTTTCTGAAGCTAAGAATTCATTGTGGCCAGCATTATACATGCTAATGTTTCACAATCCTTTCTATGCTTCTCCCATGCCTCATTGTTAGCCACTTTTTTACTGATAAGTTTAATAATTTATTCGCAAGATTTGGCTATATATTAATGGTGCTAAAAACTTGTTCACATAAAGTATAGGTGTTATCAGTACCTATTATCAAATAGAAAAATAATGATAACTGCACGTATACAGTTGCAATGTAGTTTTAAAAGATATCGAACCAACATGGAAGGAACCAAGTCTAAAGATCAATAAGGAAGACAGAATAAAGAAAATAAAATAGATTTGATATTTTGGACAGGAGGGTTAGAATGAAGAATGAGTAAATATAGATATGAAAGATTAGAGAATCTAAATATATAGATTTATCCTACGAAATAAGGATAGCAGAGAAAACATGCAAGTTCAACAAAGATGTTACGATTCACTAAACTAATCTAACAGACTCGGTTCAAAATATCTAGAAGTTCAATTATTCACTGCAAAGCAACACATGAAATAACTTTTCTAAACCTAGTGCAAATGAATTAAGACAATTATATAAACCTAGACAAAGTCAATACTATGCTTAGTACGGGTCACCCTCACATAGCCACATTTAGCAAGTTACCATTCCAAAAATGTTGGCTCACTATGCAGCGTTATATCACAGATCCAGTGATTATAAATGATATTGTTAACCGAAACTACTTTTAAAATTAACTCCAATGCATATAACTTGATTAATATAAAAGACTTAACATGAAATACGCATTATGACACATAGATATATCACAAACTTCAAAATAAAAAGTATAAGTAGAAAGCAAAGCAAAGTTGTAAGGTATGCAAGTGAAAGCTAAAGTTGATCAAGCTGTATCCACTCTTTAATGGGATTCCTCAATTCCCGCAATTCCTGCGTCTACTTTGAATTCAGTCTCGGCCCATACAGAACCTCCGCTAGGATACTATTCTTTGCGAATATCGAACAAACGAATATTGAAGAATGAAAATTTTTATTGATAAGTGATTTGCAAGTACACTTATACAACAATCGCTCGAGAATATAGAGAAATCTAGTGATCAAAACAAGGATTCGAATCACTTAAACATTCTCTCACTAACACTTATGAACGTAGCAAATTCTCTATCTATACACACACACACACACTATATCTCTCTCATGCACTCTAATGTTTTCCCTCTGCTTGATTACACGAAATTGTAAGGTTTGGAGCCCTATTTGCATCTATCCATATGAAGAGTCGTGTCCATTGGTGAATGATTGCATCACTTCATTATGATTGGTTGAGAAGCTTCAATCTAATCCACAATGGATAGGCACCTTTTCATGATTGCTTAATTTTTGATAGGTGTCTATTCGTTGGTAGTTGATCGTCCTTATTTGGCGGTTGGTAGTTAAGAAGATTAAACTAGAAAACCATCCAAGTCACGACCGTGATATACAAGTCATGACCGTGAATCTTTGATTGGCAGATTTCTATTTTGAAGAAGAACAATTCGCGACCGTGAATGATTGTCGTGACCGTGAATTGTATTTTTCTTCAGAATTCTCCTTGTAACTTCACTGATCTTTGATAGATTTACCTAGTATCTGCATTTGCATAAAAAAACAACTACATACGACGTGAAATCTTTTATATGAAGTATAAAAATGACTTAAACTATAGTGTTTAGTGTATAAATTTAATATGAAAATAAGTGTAATTATAGACTTATCACTCATGTTCATTAACATCGATCTCAGCATCAGGCTCATCAGGGAGAGACTCATCTAAAACATAAGCTATCCTTTCGGATTTAAGTACTATCCTCACCTCCCTGAACCAATCAGTAAAGTTTGGACCATCTAATTTATTATCAATAATTGAGTGAAAGTGTATGTTTGGATTTATTGTTCAACCTAGATATAAGATAGAATTTTCTTAGAGATTAGTATATGTACATGCATTTAATATAAGGTCTTTAATTAAACACACAATTTCCTACAATTTTATTGACATTTAAATAGTCGGGAAATTTTTCCTTAGTAGGCAGCATCCATAGCCATTCATTATGACCCCCACTATCGCAGGGTCAAGTCATAATAATATAACTATGGTTAAAACCCGTACATTTGCATCTCTTGCAATTGCTAATCTATTTAAGTTCTCTTTCTCGAGATGTGCGTACCCAATTGTACAACTCCTCAAATGTGTTTCCAATTCGGCATTAGCTTCAATAATATGGATAACTAACCCTCTTTGGTTAAGGCATTGACCCCGTCTAGTCTCATGACCAAACACATGTTAAAGGAAGGCATGTTGTACATGTGCTTACATCCATTAATAAGGCTCGTATCACAATTTATGATGGGAAGATAATTTTTCACCTTAATATTGTTGTAGGGATTTCATTGGTACCACTGGTCTCGCCCTAGGCTATTAGGAATTATTAACTCAGAGGGAACATGCTCTGATTGGTATATCAGAATTAGTCCATTATTCCAAGACTTCATATAGCATACAAAACAAACAAGGTCCATGTTTAAGTTCTTGCACCTATGTCTACATGTTTTAATATAACAACTTAAACTACATTTGTAAAACCATATGCGGAATAAATTCCCATACTAGAAATGGACTAAGTCATAAAAATCCCTTGGGTATACTTGAATCTAATACTGGTGGTAATTTCCAGATTGGAGAGGCCCCTTAAAGTGAATGAGCAGCATTGTCCATTCCTTGCCAAAATTACCAAGGGTAATTTGATTCACTATACCATAGATAATTATGATTTAAAGATTTCGTTCTTTAATTAAGTGAAGTACGGGACGACCCTTAATTAAAGCATTTATCCATGTGGTAAAACATTGCTAATTTTATACGATAACCACCTAGACTAAAACCTTAAACTATTTATCACATCATTTTTTATAAAGGATCCTTCCAAGACTTTCCCGTCCACTTCCTCTGAGTCCTCCTCCTCTGTCTCAAAGGTGCTTTTCTCCTTCATCTTCTCAGTATATTCCTTTGGAGAAGGAATCCTCTTTCCTTTAGATTAGGCTTTTATCTCAGCTTTAGCCACAGCAATCTTGATATCCCCCTTATTAGATGCAGAGAAGACCTCAACCAAGCTTTGATCATATCAACCTTTTTAGGATCATCTTCTGAGATCACAGTCTCACCATATGTCTTGGCCTTCTTCTTCCTCCTTTCTTCTACTTTCTCCTCCTTCTCTTCCTTTTCTTCTACCTTCTCCTCTTTCTCTTCCTTTTCTTCTACCTTCTCCTCTTTCTCCTCCACCTTTTCTTCCTTCTCTTTAAACATTTCTTCTTCCTCATCACTATGAATGATCATATTGGGATCAAATTCCCCTCTTTTCCTTTTGGTCAGAATGCTTATTGGCCTCCTATCCTCCTCATCTTCTTCTGAGCTATTCTACTCCAAAGGCCTTGGCACATATTTATATTTGTTCGTTGAGAAGCCAAGTCCTCAAGTTTTTCCTTTAGTAGCTTCAGAGGCAAGTTTAGGAATCACCACTTCCTCAGCAGTAAGTGCATTGCTTCTTACCACTCAACTTCTTTTGGCCTTAGGGACTTCCTCTTATTTCAACATAGGCTCCCTCTTCCTTTTAGGGGCCGTCTTCCTCAACCCCTTTAGCAGATTCGCCCTTCTTAGCCATTCTCAACTCCTTCTCCCTCTACTTCTTGGCCATATCTTTTTTCAACGCCTCCTCCCTATCCCATTTCATCCCATAATCCACTTTCTTATTAAAGGTCTCCTTCACAATCTCACTACCCAAAGAGCCTTCCTCATTTGAGCAATTAATCTCAAAGGATGCAACAATCCTGCTAATGAGACCACCAAGTGTGAACTTGTGGTAAGCATATGCTGCATGATGATTTTAGGCTAGTTGACCTTCTTCTTCTCCACTAGATGAACCAAAATGCAGTGCTTATAGTGTGATACTGCATTTGTGGAATTCATCTTCTGAAGTAGAAGATGTGCCATTATGAACTGCCAGTACCCTGGCTCCTGCTGCATATGGATGCTTATCTTCTCTCTAAATCACCCTTCTAGCATGTACACCTTCTTATCATAGCTAGTTGACTCCTTACATCCTCTTCTCAGAGCCAACCCTTCATCTTTCAAATTTAATAGATTTGCAAAAAAGCTAAGGTAATGGTGATCTCCTTCCCTTTAACCACAGTCTTGAGTTCTTTGTCTCTCACTATACACTTTCTTAAGTTCTTGTAGAATTCAAAAACTATTATAGGGAAGGTTAGCTCCTTCAGCCTGATCCAAGTCCCTAGCTGATGGAACTCGATTGTTTCTTTGAATGGGGATGCTTGTAAGAAGGCATTATCTCCCAAAAATCGTTGAGGGATAATGGTAGTGGAATTTGACTTGTATATAATAAGAACAAAGGTCTTTTGAATGATTTGGATAATGACTTATTCTTTTAGGGTTGTTTTTGGACGATCTTGATCTCTTAGGTGCCATTGGATTTGAGATTTGATAGAATACAACTTAGAAGGATTAGGGTTTTGGAGAATTTTTAGCAAAGAAGTTAGGTTTTGGCGAGAGAGAAATTCTCAAAAAGCTTAGTGAATTTGAGGATTTTTGCTAAAGTTATTTGAAGATGAATAGTGATCACTTATTTATACAGAAAGTTCTGAGGGATAGAATGGTAATAAGTTAGGAATAAACCTTGACGGTTTCAGCATTTACCGTCTAATTTATAAGAAACTACTAAAAACGTAACTGATGGTAGAATGTGAATAGTTTTAACCTAAAGATCAGGTTTGGGATTCGGGTTTTTGAATTTTGAAATTTGGAGCACTTCGCAGGCTATTTCCTCTTAGGTAATACCGCTAGACTTTAGAAGAAACTTTACTCCATCTGAAGCATGTTTAAAGTTTTTCTTCTAGGGATTACGCTATCTTTTAAGTGATGTTCATACTGGGTTACTCCTACCAATCTCTCTTCTGAGAAAAGCGAATTGATCTTTGCTGAGAGGTTTTGTAAAGATGTCAGCCCTTTGATCTTCAGTAGAGATGTATACCAATTTCATATCTTTCTTAAGAACATGATCTCTTATAAAGTGAAGTTTGATGTTGACGTGTTTCATTCTACTATGTTGAATAGGATTCTTTGATAGATCAATTGCACTCTTATTATCATAGAGTATCTCAACGCATTCAGACTTGATTCCATAAACTTCTAGCTACTGCTTAATCCATAACACTTGAGCAACACAGCTACTTGCTGACATGTATTCAGCTTCTGTAGTAGATAACGCTATTGAAGTTTGCTTCTTGCTGTACCAAGAAACAATACAGTTGCCAAGAAAATGACATCCACCAATAGTGCTTTTTCTTTCCAGTTAGTCTCTTCCATAGTCAGCATTTGTGAATCCTTTGAGAGAAAAATCCTCATTATTTAGATACCATAAACCGGCTTCTATAGTTCCAAGTAGATATCTCAGAATCCTTTTTACAGTACTCATATGCAACTCCCTTGGGTCACTTTGATATCTTACACAATAGCATACAACATAATGAAGGTCGGGTCTGCTAGTTGCAAGATATAGAAGAGATCTAATCATTCCTCTGAACAGCTTCTGATCAATCCTCTTTCCTTCTAAATCCTTAGGATGGTGTTTGAGGCCATTGGAGTTGACATTTCTTTTTCATCTTCCATACCAAATTTCTTAAGAATCTCCTTGGTATATTTAGATTGATTGATGAATATACCATTTTAACTTTTCTTGATCTAAAGTCTGAGGAAGAAGGTCAATTATCCCATCATTGACATCTCAAATTCATTCTTTATTTGAGAGCTAAAATCTTTGCAAAGCTTTTCATCAGTGGCTCCAAAGATGATGTCATCAACATATATCTATACAAGGAGAATATCCTTGCTTCTTCTTTTGATGAATAATGTTGTGTCGGTTTTGCCTCTAATGTATCCTTTGGAGATGAGAAAGCTTGGCAATCTCTCATACTAGACTCTGGGAGCTTGCTTCAAACCATATAAGGCTTTCTTCAACTTATAGACATGACAAGGATGTTTCGGATCTTCAAATTCAGGGGGTTGCTTGACATATACTTCTTAAAAAATGAAGCCATTTAGAAAGGCACTCTTAACATCCATCTGGTACAACTTGAATCCCATATGAGAAGCAAATATACAGAGGATTCTTATGTCTTCAAGTCAAGCTAGAGGAGAAAATGTTTCATCATAGCCAATTCCTTCTTGTTGATTATATCCTTGAGCAACAAGTCTTTCTTTATTCCTTACCACATTTCCTTCATCATCAAGTTTGTTTTTGAAGATCCACTTGGTTCCAATGACAAACTTGATCTTTGGAGCTGGAACTAGGTCCCAAACATCATTTCTTATAAATTTGTCAAGTTCTTCTTACATGGCCATCATCCTTCATAATGTTCTTCATCTTCAAACTTCTTTAGCTCCATGATTGAGACAAATGCTAGATGACTTGTCATTCTACTGAGTTGACCATTGGTGAGAACGGGATTCTAAGGTGCATCAAGAATTAGTCTTTCTGGATGATCTTTCTTAGTCATTATTTCCTTGGGTAGACCATGATGAACAGGATCTTCTTTTGCTTCTGGAGCTTGCTCATCATTTCCTTGATCTGAGAACCTAATCTCATATGGTTCATCCTTTATTGAGGGCTCTCCTTATTCTGGCTCAGAGGATGGTTTATGTGAGAATATTTCTCCATCTTCCTCTGACCCATTTCTTCTTCCTACATGGTTAAATTCATCGAAATCTACATGTACTAACTCTTCTAATGATGTTATTCTCTTGACAAAAACTCTATATGCTTTACTATGTGTTGAGTAACCAAGAAATATTGTCTCATCAGATTTAGGATCAAATTTTCCTAGTTTTGTTCTTTATTTTTTAGCACAAAACATTTGCAACCAAAAGCTTTAAAATAGCCAATCTTTGGCAATCTGCCTCTCCAAATCTCATAAGGCGTTTTATCAATTACTGACCAAATATTAACTCTGTTTAGGATATGACATGCGTGTTTACTACCTCTGCCAAAAAATATTTTGGTAAGTTATTATCATTGAGCATGGAATGAGCCATTTCAACTATAGTTCTGTTCGTTCTCTCAACAACCCCATTTTGTTGGGGAGTGTGAGGAGCAGAAAAGTTGTGCTCAATGCCTCTGGCATCACAAAATCTAGCAAATAGCTTATTTTCAAATTCTCTTCCATGAACACTCCTTATTTTAGAGAGAATGACATTTTATTCAACTTCTATTCTATTGCACAGCCTTGAGAACCCTTCATAGGCATCATTTTTAGTACTGAGCAAGATACCCATGTATACCTGGAATAGTCATCCACTATTACCATGGTATATCTGTGTCCACTATTTGCAAGATTTTGACTCTACTAACTCTGAGGATTTATATTTTATAAAGAAGCCAAAAACCATGTCTCCCACTTTCCTACCGATAAGATAAGAGTTCAAAATACGAACAGGTGTTGTCAATACCACTTATCTAAATAGTAAAATGCTGACCACTGCAAGTATACAGTTACGATGTAGTTGTAAAAGATATCGATCCCATAGGGAAGGAACCAGTTCTAAAGAACAACAAGAGGAACGAAACAAAAGAAAATAATGTAATTTATTTTGGAAGATTGGAATGATGGATGGATAGACAAATGTATGAAAGATCATAGAAGATAAAAAGAATACAGATATTCCCTACATACAAGTATAGCAAAGAAAACATGCAAAATCATTAAAGATATTACGTACACTAGATTAATTTAACAAATTCGGTTCTAGGCACTCAGATATTCAATTATTCACCGCAGATTAACACATGAAATAAATTTTCTAATCTAGTGCAAACGAATTAAGACAATTATATAAACTTGGATAACAATATTACTATGCTTAGTACGGGTCGCTCTCACATAGCCATATTTAGCAAGTTACCATTCCAAAAATGTTGGCTCACTAAACAGCGTTATAATCACAAATCCAATGATTATACACAATCTCGTTAACCCCGAAACTATTCTTAAAGTTAACTCAAAAGCATATAGCTTGATTAATATAAAATACTCAACATGAAATACACATTATGACACATAGACATATCAGAAACTTTGAAATAGAAAGTATAAGTAGAAATCAAAGCAAAGTTGAAAGGTATGCAAGTGAAAGCTAAAGTTGATCAAACTGTAGCCACTCTTTAATGGGAGACGTCAATTCCCGCAATTCCTGCGTCTGCTTTGAATTCAGTCTCGACTCGTACAGAACATCCACTAAGATGCTATTCTTTGTGAATATCGAATAAATGAATATTGAAGAACGAAAACTTTTATTGATAAGTGATTTGCAATTACAATTATACAACAATTGCTCGAATATGTAGAGAAATCTAGTGATCAAAATAAGGTTCAAATCACTTATACATTTTCTCGCTAACACTTATGAACGTAGCAAAATATAGATATTTTTACTCTTTATTTATGTGACACACTTATCACTCATGCCACGTCACATAATTCACATGAAATTTGTTAAGTCTTGAAGCCTATTTATAGAGTACGAAGGGTTGCGTCTATCCAAACGAAGGGTCATGTCCGTTGGCGAAGAATTACACAGGTTCATTATGATTGGCTGAATTGGTTTGATCTTATCCACAATGGAAAGGCACCTTTTCATGATTGGTTGACTTCCAAAAGGTATCTTTTCATTTGGTAGTTGATGGCGGTTGATCCTTCTTATCCGGCGATTGAAAGAAGAGAAGAGTTTACCAAAAAACCATCAAGGTCGTGACAGTGAATGATTGTCGCGATCGTGAATGCTTGGTTGGCAACTTTCTATTGTGAAAGTTAACAAGTCACGACCACGATATGTGTGCCATGATCATGACATGCCTTTTCACATGATTCCTCTTTGCAATTTGTACCGATCTTTGACATCTTTGATCCTTTGCCAAATCCTTAAATTCCATGCATCTTTTTCACTCTTTTTCACTCTTTTTTCATAGATTGCCAACTTTAATCATTTTACTTCCAAGATTTACCTAGAACCTGCATTTGCATCAAAAACAACTACATACCACGTGAAATCTTTTATATGAAGTATAAAAGTGACTTAAACTATAGTGTTTAATGTGTAAAATTATCATGATAATAAGTGTAATTATGCACTTATCATCCACTCATTCTCAGTGGCTGAACAGGGCCAAAGAGATAAATATGAACTAAATATAAGACTCTTTTTGGGGAAAATTCAGATTTTGATTTAAAGCTCTTTTTAAACTATTTTCCATATTGATAAGCATTGCATAAATGATCATTTTCAAAGTTTAAACTTGGCAATCCCTCAACAAGTTTTTGTTTGGCTAATTTGGCCAGAAGATTTATATTTGCATGTCCTAATCTTCTGTGCCATAGCCATGACTCTTCTTCTTAAGACATTAAGCATATATCTTTCTTAGATTTGTCATTTAAATTAATTATAAACACATTATTGACTCTGGGAGCATAGAGAAGAGCTTAATTAATCTTACAGTCAATGATGGAGCATCCTTCTAAGTCAAAGATGACTTTTCTTCCTTGATCACATAGTTGTGCAACACTTAAAAGGTTAAACTTTAATTCATCTACTAAGGAGACTTCTTCTATCTTGATTTCAGACCCAATGGTTCTTTTACCAATGATCTTCCCTTTCTTATTGTCTCCGAAGCTTACATTCCCATATCTTTTACGTTCTAATGAGATGAATGAGCTTTCATCCCCAGTCATATGCCTTGATCATCCACTATCTACATACCATATTTGTTGACCTTCTGTGGACCTAAGACTTACCTGCAAAAGAGAATGGTTAGAATCTTCAAACCCAGTTTCCCTTGGGTTCGGGTGCATTATCAACTAAATCAATATAATCATAAGTATCATAAAATCCATTTTTAAATCTACACATAGCAGTTGTGTGGTTTTTCTTTCCACAGAAATTATAGAAGGTTTTTGCTGCTTCCTTTTATAGAGTTCTAGGAGATGGACAAAGGTCAAATGGTTCCTGAATTGGCTACCTCTAAGATATTAATCTTCTTCTAATGTGAGGATTTCTTTTAGCCATCTTTTAGTAGCCTTCTCTTTGATGATTGCTCACGCTATATTTGTATTCAAACTCCTTATAGCTTCTTTACTTGGAGATAGAGGCTTAACCCTGATAGATCTTTTGCTGAGAATTTTGCTTTTGAGGAATGCAATCTTCTGAGAATCCACTTTGTTAGGTAAGGTTATCTTCCTGATAAATGTCCTTCAACCATCATCACTCTTCTATTGAGGTCGGTTGCATTTACTCCCACTAGAACCAATTCCTTCATATGCTTCTCGACCTCTACTTTAAGCTCTCCTTGCCTCTTATAGATTACTTTAGTAGTATTATCTCTTGCTCTATCATGGATACAGAAATCTTCAAAGTCTTCTTCTAGAAGCTTCATGTGTTTCTTGTTCTTTTTTACCTGTTTATAGATCTGTGCAAGTACTTGCATAATTTCTTCATGAATTTTAAACTTAGAGTTTACCTCATCATTTTGACATAATTTTTTATTTGCATATGAGACTCTTTCTATGCTGCTATGCCATGATTCAATTATCGGGCTCATATCATCAGCAGTAATGAAGCATATTTACACAGCTTGTTCTTCATTTCCTAATGATTCTGAGGAGCTCACATTATCATTATCGCTCCACGTTGCTACCATAGCATTCTTTCCCTTCTCTGTTTCAAGCTTGGGGTAGCTTGATTTGATGTGTCCTTCCTGATGGCATTCAAAGCAAGTGATAGTCTTTTGGTTCTCTCCTCTGAGCATCTCTTCGAATCCTTTGAACTTACTCTTTGAGAAATCCTTCTTCTAGAAGTCTGGCTTTTGAGGAAAACTTCCCTTCTTCTGAAACCTTTGAGGTGTCCTTGAGTTCTTTTTCATGAATTTTCTCATCATCTTTAGAGGAAATATCATCTACGGCTTTTGCCTTGAGAATGATAGCTTTCTTTCCTTTTGCCTTAGCTTTATCTTTCTTCTGAAAGTTCTACATAGAGATTTCATGAGTAATCAAATACCCAAATAATTCATCATACTTCTATAGTGGTCTTCTTATCTTGCCATTTCTTAGTCAGACTCTTGAGGATTTTCTTCACTTGTTCTTCCTTTGAGAAGTTCTTTCCCAATCTTTTGAGCTCGTTGATGATGTTGGTGAATCTAGCATTCATGTTTGAAATGGATTCATTCTCTTCCATTTTGAACAGCTAGAGGCAAAGGTTTTGGTTGATCTTGGATTCCTTGACCTTGTTTGTTCCTTCATAGGTCACTTCGAGTTTCTTCAAGATTTCTCTACCGTTTTCACAACCTGAAATTTTGTTGTATTCTGCAACATCTAAAGCACAATGGAGAAAGTTAATAGCTGCTGCATTACTCTGCAGTTTCTTCATATCAGCATCATTATAATCACTTTCAGGTTTTGGACCTTTTATAGTAACTGAAGTAATGTAAGGTCCATTGACTATAGGAAGCCATGCATACATGTCTTGAGACTATATGAAGTTCTTCATTCTATTCTTCCAGAATGTATAATTTTATCCAAAGAACAGAGGGGACCTAGGCATAGATAGCCCTTCTGAGAGTATTTGTGTGGCCATGTTTCCAGGGAGATGCTTTATGCTATTTTCAACCATAATGATCATTTACTCTAGATATGTTAAATCTTTTTAAGTGAGTTAAGCTCTAATACCAATTGTTGGACCAAGTAGGGTGTAAAATAGGTCAGAGGGGTGGTGAATGACTCTTTCGAGATCAAATTCTATTTCAGAAGATAGCTAATCTCGACTTCTGAAAATACTTCTGAGTAAAAGTGTTTTACTTAGAATCCCCTTTTTAAGGCTTGTAGTAATTCAGATGAGATATAAATTGAATACAAAAATAAAGCAGAGTATAGAAAATTGCAAATAGAGATTTTATCCTAGTTTAGCCTCTGTTTAATCAAGTCCTTGGAAACTTCAGTCCAAGGTTTAATCCACTAAGAACTCTTCTTCTAGAGAAGAGCAAACCCTTTACACAACTTTGATTGAAGTACCCTCCAATAGCTTATGCTTCAGTGAGCTATACCAATACAGAAGCTCCTTCCTACTGTATCTAAGGCTTTGAGCTTCTTATCTTCTTGAATTCATTTCTCAAAAGATTTCTAAGCTCCCTCACACTAACTTACCCTCAGCTAGCGTATTACGAAAAGTATTTTGAAATAGAGAGTTTAAGCTTCTAAACTTTGTTTCACTTAGCTGTTTTACAAACAAGTAATAGAATGAGAAGTTTGTTGTGTTTGATTACGAAGAAGATTGCAGTGAGATTTTGAAGCTTGATTTCACTCTTTTTAATTTCAATCATTTTGGCAACCTTCTTCAATGGAGCAAATCATCCTTTTATAGAGGGAGAGAATGTTTCCGTTAAACTTGGACTGATGTTGAAAAACTTCCCATTGTCTCACATCCAAGTTTCCATAACGAATCCGTTTGAGAGCTACGCCCAAATTTGATCTGCGCCACAAATGTCAAGAAATAATTAGGACCCACATTTGTACGGTTAACTGAGAATGCATTTTTTGGAATGTCTTTGTTCTTGATTTCTTAACAACTTTTGTCTTTATTCAGAATGAGGAACAAAGGCGCGCGACGACATTGAATGTGAGGTAAGCTCTTGTGACCTTTTAGAGTCAAATGACTAAGTTACCCTTTATTAGTCTTCAAAGGGGCTTCCTATGTCTTTGAGTCTTTGATAGTCTTCTACGGTCTTGTCCTTCTAGGTTTCTTTGGTCCTTCTGGGATTTCGCTTATCTTCTAGGGAACTTTTGTACTTCTGAGTCATCTTGTGCTTCTGAACTCAAAACCTTCAAAGCTTAAATTCAACTCTTAGAATCCAACATAACCAAATCAACAAAAACTTCACCACCAAAGAGGCGGGAATGATGAAGTAACTTAAGAAGGTCCAAAAGTTGATCTCTGAGATCGAGTCCAAAGGAACCACGTGAAAGGTAGAACAACATATCTCGGATGAACAATGAAGAGGCGAATCAGCTTGCGAAGGTCGCCTCAACAAAAGATGACTAGTGAAACCTTCGATGCCCATTTGAAGTAATTCAAACGTCGTCGAGTGAGTCGAAAGACATCATGGTACTCAAGCAGGCTGAGCTTGGATGGATGGAACCCAACATTAATTATTTTGCTCATGATAAACTTCCAAGTGAAGATCAGAAGCAGCCAAGGTGATAAAAAAAATAAGCAAGATACGTAGTGATTGACAAGCAACTCTACCGGCGATCTCACATGGATGCATGGTTAAAATGCGTAACACCTTAAGCAAGTTTGTATATCATTGCTGAGATGCATGAGCGTGCCTGCGGATCCCATCAAGCGGATGATATCTTGATCCTTCACATAAAGCTTTTTGGATACTATTGGTCATCTATGAACCTTGACGCGGAAAAGTAAGTACAAGTCTGCCACCAATGCCAAATACACACAAGAAAATCCAACATACCACACGCCATTCAGAAACCCATCTACACCGGGTGGCCGTTTTCCACATGGGGAATCGACATTACTGGTCCCATGCCTACAGCCATCCGATAGAAGAAGTTCATCATCGTGGCGATTGATCATTTCTCCAAGTGGGTGGAAGCATTGCTAATGAGCACTATCACCCAAAAACAGGTAATTGACTTCGTATGTTACCACATCATCTTCCGTTTTGGTGTTCCCCAAAAGATAATCTCAAATAACGAATCATAATTCATAGCGGTTGAGTTTAAAGACTTCTGTAGTAATTTGAAAATTGAGCAATGCTTCTCATCCGTCGCACATCCACAAACAAATGGCCAAATGGAAATTACCAATAGAACACTTAGCGAGGGGTTAAAAAAGTGTTTAGAAGGAAGAAAAGGAGCATGGGATGAGGAGTTGCATAACGTATTGTGGTCATACTAGAAGACTTCTTGCAAACCGACTAGAGAGACCCCCTTTCTACTAGCTCATGAAGAAAAGGAGCATGGGATGAGGAGTTGCATAATCAGGGCCGAACCTAGGGGTGGGCAATGAGTGCGATCACCCAAGGCTCATGTCGAAAGGAGCCCCAAAAATAATTTTTTTTAATAATTTCAGTAGTTAATGTTAAAAGAATAAAAGTAATCAATAATTAGTAGTCAATGAATTGGTACGTAACTTGTTATAGATATTAGAGGTCATATGATTGAATCTTAGTTTTCACAAAATAATTAATTTTATCATAATTTTTTATTAGATGGCTCATTTTATTAGTTTCTATATTATTTTTCATAGGGCCCTCTATTTATCAGGTTCGAGCCACTGCATAATGTATTGTCTCTCGGTAGGAAGAAAAAAATATTTTTTAATTTTGATAACAAACTCGCCTGAAAAGTCAGGTTGTGCCACGTCACTTGCCCACTCGGGTTGAAGGGGAAAACAGGTTCACTTTTGTCAACATAAGAGAGTAACTGAAACTTTTCCAAGTTTAAGATGTCATCTAGCTATTTGAGTCAAAGTGAGGGAGATAATCATATATTTGACATAGTGTTTTGGAAAAATCACGTTACCTGTAATGGGTGTGATAGAATAATGAAGACTTATTGTGCGGTAGTTTTGTAACTTTGGAATTGTGATCAAAATAATATTTTATTAAGAATATTTGAATCCTATAACGCGACGTGCAGGTAAAATGTGGTATACTCATTTGCATACCTTTTACCCGGATTCCTGTATTGTAATTTACTCATTTAATACCAGTTATAGAATATAATAAGCATTGTGTTTCTTTTTCATGATTGGATTAAAAGTAGTTTGTTATATAAACGTAAGAATATTTTCTTATATTAGATTATGTAATTATACAGTTGTATTTATTAGGGATACTAGGTGATTTACAAAAAAAATTAATTTATTTTTGCTGTTACATACAAAAAGAATCATATTTTATATTTTTGAATGAAAAACTTTTGTTATTCCATTTTGTGTTAAAAAGGTTTTCATATTTTTGTTTTTACATACCTTTCTTATTAATGGTATAAGACAAATTGCCTTATACCAGGTATAAGGCACTCGAACAATTGTCATATACCTGGCATAAGGCATTAGGTCTTATACCAGATATAAGAAAAAGTATGTAAAAACAAAATCATGAAAACTTTTTTGAAAAAAATATAACAATAGTTATTTTTAAAACATAAATATGATTTTTTTTATGCGAAAGCGAAAATAAATTTTTTTTTGTTGTATTTCTCTATTTATTATTGGTGGCTAGAATTCACATCACTGATCGGTAAAAAAGTAAATTTAGTTTATGAAAAAATAGTCAATTAGACGAAAAATACTCCACAGAGTCCTGGCATGGCGTAATTAAGTGTGTTATAAAGCAAAGGAGACTAGGAACTTCATGGTGCCTAACCCTAACCCTACAACACCCTACACCCGCCGCCAATCGTCGGAATCTTCCCACCACCATCTTACCCACCCTCGACAAACACCTAACCCAGCCTTTACCTCACCCCGCAGCCCTTCAATCACGACTCATTACAAGGTCTACTTTGAAAACTCCCATGGCACCAAAGTAATGGAATTGGTCCTTACCAAATATGGGATCTCAGGGAAGGTTTACGTGGCGCACAAACGTAACAGGAGGAATCTTAACTTTGGATTTCTAACGATTGATGGAAGTCTCCCGATGCATGAGGTTTTGTATCGTATGAACTCATTTTAGATTGAGAACGTAAGTTTGCATGCCTTTAACTCAAGATATTCATTCCAGAACCCTATTGCTCCCCCGTTGCTCCAATCCGTAGGGTTACCAAGGATTTGGCAAAGAAATCAAGAGTGTTTCGTGACGCTTCCAGAGATCACCGTTCGTATGCGGCGGTGTGGTGAACAATTCGGCCACGATCAAGCCAGTAGTGAAGTTGGATTCGGAATTTACCTATTCGTCTTGGATCACCCGCTCTTGTCTAGTTAAAGTTAGAAGAATTAATATTATTCTTGACCTGTTCACAGCATTGAGGGACAGGAACTTTGCATTGGACTTCACTACGCCAGTTGGCGGAAATCAAGCTGTATTATGCTTTTACTCAACGGATGCAATGTTGGGTTTTATTGAATCAGATTGTTTATCTATTCAGGACTTGGTTTATAATGTAATGGAATACCTGGTTGATTTCGTTCTGGATGAATGTTTGATGTATGCAGATTTTCTTGGAATCCCCCCGGCCATTCTATCTAAATCACTAATCACGTAGCTCATAGGTTACTTCAGGAAATTGGTTTCGCTTGACTTCAATTTTGACAGACCGGAACGTCTTGATCTAATTTCCTGATTGCTCTCGGTCCCTATTGATATGGGAAATCAGCCCATTAACATTCAAGTGGGTGATGTTCTTGTTTCGATTAAGGTCAACTTTAGACAAACCGTAGCTTGTTATCACGATCATGTTTCGAATTCTACATCTGACTATCCTCCCCCACCAGTCAAACCCGATTCACCATTGGTCAGCAGCTTTATTCCAAAGACTCTCCAAGAGAGGGCAGACACGCAACCTCTGAATAGTAAATAACCTACTCAACCTGATTTGAATAAGCGGGTTCACCATCTTCAGTCCAACAATGACAGCTCCATTAATCAGGTTATCAACGGTTTCCGTGAGCATCTTCCACAGGAAGAAAGTTCGCATTCGGTCCATGATAACGACAACTCCAACTCCTCCGGACAAGATATTAGAAATATGAACTGGATAACATTGAATTCACTACCTACGAAATCGACTCACAAGGAGAATTTGCTAACGTTCATGGTTGGAAACAAGTTGGGACTCTTCAAAGAGAAACATAAGAATGTTATCTTGTCTTCCTTGCATGATAGCATGGGAAGTTAAGTCCGCAGCTGAGGTACTCTTGGATTTACATATTTTAATGTCTTTTTCATTCGTTTGTTGGAATTGTCATGGCGGTATTCGCAACCATGGCAAGCAAAATTTAATTCATTCTTTTATTTCCAAATATAACATTCAATTTTGGGTTTTGTTGGAAACGAAATGCAAATTGATTTCCTAGATGGTAGTGTGAGCACGGGATTTTGTACCAGCTCGCGCGTTCTATGATGATGACTTTTCGGGATATTTATCCTCAAATCACACGATTTTCGACCGTCCGACGATCTTCAAATGGTAGTCTTCCTTGTCGCTGAATTTAAAATGACTTTAATTCAGAAATTAATTAAAAAATATAAAATACACAAAAAATTGGAACTTTGCGGAAAACCAGATCCAGGGGCCCGCATTGCCAAAGGTGGATGAGGCAAACCTCGTCAACAGGCTTGGGCGAGGCAAGCCTTGCCAAGCTTTGGCGAGGCTCTTGTTCGCCACTTTTCTACTGATAAGTTTAATAATTTGTTCACAAGATTCAGCTATTTATCAATGGTGCTAAAAACTTGTTCACGAAAAATATAGGTGTTGTCAGTACCTCATATCAAATAGAAAAATGATGATAACTGCAAGTATACAGTTACGATGTAGTTTTAAAAGATATCGATCCCACAGGGAAGGGCTAGCACTAAAGATCAACAAGGAAGATAAAATAAAAATAAAATAAAATAATGTATATTTTTGGATAAGAGGGTTAGAATGAAAAATAAGTAAATATAGGTATAAAAGATTAGAGAACCTAATTATATAGATTTTCCCTACGAAGTAAGGATAGTAGAGAAAGAATGCAAGTTCAACAAAGTTGTTACGATTCACTAAATTAATCTAACAAACTCGGTTCTAAATACTCAGATGTTCAATTATTCACCGCAGAGCAACACATGAAATGACTTTTCTAGATCTAGCGCAAACAAATTAAGACTATCATATAAACCTGGACAACATCAATACTATGCTTAGTATGGGTCGCTCTCACATAGCCACATTTAGCAAGTTACCATTAAAAAAATGTTGGCTCACTAAACAGTGTTATATCGCAGATCCAGTGATTATATACGATATTGTTAACCCTGAAACTGCTCTAAAAATTAACTCCAACGCATATAACTTGATTAACATAAAAGACTTAACACGAAATACGCATTATGACACATAGACATATCATAAACATCGAAATAGAAAGTATAAGTAGAAAGAAAAGCAAAGTTGTAAGGTATGCAAGTGAAAGCTAAAGTTGATCAAATTGTATCCACTCTTTAATGGGAGTCATCAATTCCTGCAATTCCTGCATCTGCATTGAATTCGTTCTCGACCTGTACAAAACCTTCGCTAGGATACTATTCTTTGTCAATATCGAACAAACGAATATTGAAGAATGAAATCTTTTATTGATAAGTGATCGAAACAAGGATTCGAATCACTTAAACATTTTTCGCTAACACTTATGAACGTAGCGAAATCTCTATCTATACACACACTATATCTCTCTCATGCACTCTAATGTTTTCCCTCTGGTTGAATCCACGAAAATTGTAAGGTTTGGGGCCCTATTTATAGAGTTCGAAGGGTTGCGTCTATACATACAAAGAGTCGTGTCCATTGGTGAATGATTGCATCACTTCATTGTGATTGGTTGAGAAGTTTCAAACTAATCCACAATGGATAGACACCTTTTCATGATTGGTAGATTTTTGATAGGTGTCTATTCGTTGGTAGTTGATGGTAGTTGATCGTCCTTATCTGGCGGTTTGTAGTTAAGAAGATTAAACCAGACAATAGTCCAGGTCACGATCACGATATACAAGTCGCGATCATAAATCTTTAATTGGCATAATTCTATTTTGAAGAAGAATAAGTCGCGACTGCGAATGATTGTCGCTACCGTGAATTGCATTTTTCTTCAGAATTCTCATTGTAACTTCACCGATCTTTGACAGCTTCGATCCTAAGCCAAATCTTTAAGTTCCATGCATTTTTTTGCACCTTTTTCACTCTTTTTTCATAGAATTCCACTTTAGATCATTTTACTCCCAAGATTTACCTAGTATCTACATTTACATAAAAAATAACTACATACCATGTGAAATCTTTTATATGAAGTATAAAAATGACTTAAACTATAGTGTTTAGTGTTTAAAATTAATATGATAATAAGTGTAATTATACACTTATCATTTACCATTGAGGAAGAATACCTTGCTCTAGAGGTAGTAAAAGAAGCCTTGTGGTTCAAGGGTATATCATCTAAACTTGAAATTCTACAAGATTCTGTATCAATTATGATTCTCAGTCTGCAATTTATTTATGCAAAAATATATTCTACCATGAAAGAACAAAGCATATAGATATTAATTTGCAATTTGTGCGTGATATAATTTCCTCCAGATTTGTTGTTGTTATTAAAATACATACTTTTATTAATCCAGCTGATTTATTAACTAAGATTATTCCTATTGACAAGTTTCAGGTAGCATTAGAGGCTAGAAGTTGTGCAGTTTGACTATGTGTCAAGTTATGCCTCCAAAGCCTAATTGTTGATTTCTGTTGGATTTAGATCTATGGATTTAAGTTTTGAAGGTTATGAGTTCAGAAGCGCTATGATGCCTTAGAGGAGCAAAAGATCTCATAAAAAGCACAGTAATCAAAAGACAGTTAAAGACTAATATTTAGAAGTGACAGTTCTTCTAAATACTCAAAAAGGGTAACTTAGTCTTTTGGCGCTAAAAGTCACAGGAGTTGATCTCAAATTAAATTCCATCGCATGCCTTTGTACCTCAGCATGGAAAAGGGAAAAGGATAAAAGTTGTTGGGATCTCAGGAACAAAAACATTCCTGCAAGACGCATAAGCAGACAACCGTACAAATATGGGACCCAATTTTATTCTGACAATTGTGGCGTGGAGTCTTCTTGGACGTGGCTCTCTAAACTGATTCTTAATGGAAACTTCAAGCTGAGACAACGGGAAGATTTTCTACTAAAGTTTAAGATAAATGGTAACATTCTCTCCCTCTATAAAAGGATGTTATTCGATATTATAAAAGGTTACTGAAATCATTGAAATCTGAAGAGTGAAATCAAGCTTTAAAATCTCACTGCAATCTTCTTCTAAATCAAAACAGCAAACACTTCACTCTCTTCAACTGTTTGTAATCGAGCTCACTGAAACAAAGTTCAGAATCTCATCCCCTTAATTAAAAATTTCTTGTTTAGCACTAGTTGATGGTAAGTTAGTGTGAGGGAGCTTAGAAATCTTAAGAGGGTACTCTAGAAGATAAGAAGCTCTGAGCCTCAGATAAAGTTGGAAGGGACTTCTGTATTGGTATAGCTCATAGAAGTGAAGACTGTTGGAGGGTACTTCAGCTTTACTTTGTAAAAGGTTTTCTCTTCACCAAAAGAAGAGCTATTAGTGGATTAAATATTGGACAAGAGATTCCAAGGACTGGATTAGGCAGAGGCTGAACTACGTTAAATTCATTGTTTACATTTCTATTCTCTACTCTATTTTCAGTACATAATTTAAATCACATCTATAAGATTAAAGGCTTTAGAAAAGGGGATTCTAAGTAAAACACTTTTACTTAGAAGCATCTTCAGAAGTTAATCTTAACTATCTTGTGAAGTTGTAAGTGAACTTAAAAAGAGTCATTCACCCCCCCCTCTGACCTATTTTACACCATACTAGGTCCAACATTTGATATCAGAGCTAAACTCTTGTCAAAAGATCTAACAAATCTTGAGTAAATGATCTATATAGGTGAAAATAGTGTTAAGCATATGTCCGATAACATGACCACACAGATATTTCCAGAAGGATTATCTATGTCTAGAACTTCTCTATTCTTTGGACAGAACTATACATTCTGGAAGAACAGAATGAAAAACTTCATATAATCTCAGGACATGTATGCCTGGCTCATTATAGCCAACGGGCCCTACAATCCTAGTTTCACTGAAGATGGAGTTACTTCTCCAAAGTTACAGAGTGACTATAATGATGCTGATATAAGAAAATTGCTGAGCAATGCTGCAACTATTAATTTTCTTCAC